>VZTT01035077.1:29350-54166 GCA_013400855.1 Buphagus erythrorhynchus | reverse complement strand
AAAAAAAAAAAAAAAAAGCAGAAAAAGACAGAGTGATTGACTAAAGAAGTAGGAGTCCCTCCATGTGTACAAAATAGGACAGACTAAATTGAATTAAACTTGTGATAAGCAAAAATCTTATATAACTTGTGCAGTGAAAGGCTCTGAGGTTCCTTTGGTGCTGTTAAAAACTGCCTCCTGAAAAATATTTTTATTGTTCCAGAAGCCTTTAAAATGTCTCTTTATGTGTGAATATAATATGAGATTTGAGCATTACAGGTTTACTGCAACAATAAGCTGCCTGTAATTTAAAACATAAAGTTGATTGATGTTTTGCAGAACTAACTGGTATTGTCCACCTCTCATCATCAAGTAGGCTTTGTCATTTTAACACTAATTAATGACAACTTTCTGTATTATAAGTCATGTAAAATCAAGCACTTCAACAAATTCTTGCTATTTTTTCCTTCAAGACTATGAGAAACATTGTTTTAAGTCTCAAGAAAACAAAAAAGAGATGCATCAGAGCATTAAAAAAGGCATAGTTTAAAAAGAAAAATTAAAAATCAAACTTTTTGTTGTCATTCCATGTATAAATGTATAAAAGGTTATCAGGTGAAATGGGGAGAGAAAGGCAGGTCATTTGAAAAGGATCTGTGTTCTGCATGTCCTCGAGACAGCTGTGCATGTTAATGATGATCAGCACATTAATGAAGCCTTGTGCCTGGCTGAAACCATTTCCTGCCTTCAGCTGCTGGTGGCATCTCCTTTGCTGTCCCTAAGGTGACACTTTTGCCATGCCATTTATGGAGTCACAGAATCATTTGTGTTGGGAAAGACCTCTGAGATGATTGGGATCAGGCACTACCCCAGCACTGCCACCTCCACCACGAAGCCACATTCCCAAGTGTTTTCTGAACACTTCCAGGGGTGGTGATTCCACTGATGCCTTGGCTTTTAGCTTTTATATTTTTTAGAATCTCTGCTGCTTAGTGTGTGACTCTGAGACTTCATATTAGGTGTCAGTAAGTTCTCTTCACAGGGTAGTGACAAAACAATCCCTGCCCAGCTGGAGAATCAAGGACACCCAGTGCCCAAAAAGCAGAAACAGCAGTGAGGGAAAGGGGACAAGGCAGGGGCTGAGACTTCATAGCCTGGGCTGTGCTTGGATAATTGACCCCAATGTGAAAATGAACCAAAACTTATAAAAGTGTAAAAACTCGTGACCAGGATCCATCTTGGATTTGGTTTGGGTGTAGCCCCAGATCTCTTGCACTGCCCAAGGTGTATCCTTGCAATAAATTCCTATTTTATTCCTTTTGCTCTGCCTAGCCTCTGCTCCAGGTCAGCCTTTCCAGACAACACCACAGCCTTCCAGGGCAGGCTGTTCCAGTGCCTGACCACCTTCCAGGGGTGTTTTTCCTAACACCCACTCTAATCAATGCCTGTGCCTGTGTTAGCAGTGAGGAGGCAGCTGTAGTGACACGCAGTGCAGCCCCTCTGATGCTTCCATCTCCAGACCAGGCAGCACCTTGTTGTGGGAGCAGCTCCAGTGCCTCCCTGGGCTGGCTGTGGGATGAAAAGATTCATGGGCTGGCCTTCATTGAGTACCTTAATGCTTGGCAAGCCTCTAAGCACTATGTTGTTTTATTGTTTCTTTCAGAGCAGTAGACATAAAAGAAATGTTTATTGAACCTTTGGAGGTCTGTTGATCAATAAGAGAAGCTGCACTGAAACCACAGAGGCACTGATAGCTTTTCCTTTTCACATTCTCAGGGTTGTCTGTAGTAGGTTTCAGCTGAGGCTCAAGCTGCTTGTGAACGAAGAGAATGGGGGGGAAAAAAAGTCTGATCAATTAAAAGTATATTCATCCAAGTGTCTGAAAGCTTTTATCTGATGTTCCATTTTCTTTCAGTTCTGTAATTGGGAATTTTCACAGAGCAACCTTCACTTATTTTTAATCCAGGGGAGAATGACAATAAAAGCCTGGCTGTTTCCTTACAAAGGCTGTCAAAAGTAAGGTCAGGGGGTTGGGTTTGCTTACACCAGCTGGAGGTCTGACCTGGAAAAGAATGCAAAGATGAGATGGTTAAGTGGCAAGAAATAGCAGAGTTAAAATTACACTTTTATATTCTCAGCCTGGACAGGGATGAGTCTCCAAAAGCTTTTTAGTATTTTCCACTGAGCTATTAAAGAAATGCAGTATACAGTAAGGAAAATGAGGATGAATTTGGTTGTTTGGTGGTAGTGCAGACATAGCTACACATTGCAGTCATTGCTCCTCACTGTTTAAATCCTACCTCTATTTGTATTGGTATTTAGTAGAAGAATTCCAATTATCTTATTTTTCCAGATGCATCTTGACAAGATTAGATTTGCAGCCATTGGTTCAGCCCACAGCCTTTACCCATAGTAGCTTACATTCCTCCAGAAGGATTTTCAGGAGGATTGAACAAAATTTGGGAGATTTTAGAGGTTTTGTTCAGTTTTCTCTGTTTTGACAGCAATACTGCTGTGGCCTGCAGCTGTAATGATAATGGTTTCATAAGCTGTCAGCTCTTTTTCTAACCATATATCCTTAAAGATATGCTCAGTAAAGCTCTTAATGAAGCATTATGTTGGATTTATTTGCAGTCATTTACAGTAAGAGGGTGGTCATGGTTACTCAGTATTGTAGGTGTCCTTGTGACACTCTAAATATTTAAATGGAGTGTAAATCATAATTAAACCTTGGTAAATGACAGTTCATAGCATCTTCAATGCTTAAGGTGACTGTAACAATGCTGTTGCTTGTCTAGAAAAAAAACAGATTTTTTTTTTTTCAGTTTTATGTACGGTGAACTGACAGACAAGAAGACCATTGAAAAAGTCAGACAGACTTTTGACAACTATGAGTCAAACTGCTTTGAAATTCTCCTCTACAAGAAAAACAGTATGTATATATTTGTGTGTGGTGCTGGGAGTGGTAAAGCATATTTAAGGCATGAAAAGAAATTTTCATTTTGACATATGGGTAAATCTGGGGCAAGATTTGGAGAAGAAACAGGTATTTTGGTTACCACAGCTCAGGAAGAGAGCTCTCTTTTCAGTCCAAGCATTCAGATTGCCAAGAATAGTTGTTCCCCTGCTGTCTCTAGTCTGACTCCTTTCAAAATTATATTTAGTTTTGAGGATTGTTTCCCTGAAGGCAAACAGACTGGGTTAAGTGAAAAGAAATGCTGAATGAGGTTCCCCCACATCCCTCAGGGAACTCCCCCATGTCTCCACAAGTGAGAACCCAGACCCTGCTGGGTTCTCCTGCTGCTCCTGGCGGTGCCTCCGTGGTGTGTAAACCAACACATGGGCTCTGGGGACAGCACTAAGCCTGGCACATAGCCCAGGGATTAGTTAGAAAACCAGGGATTTCCACAGCTTAATGAGATTCAGGGCCTGTGTTCCTCCTTCTTGGTGGCATTGGGTTTGCAGGATGTTGCCAGAACCAGAGATTTTCCTCATTTTGTTTTAACCACGAGCCATTCCAGTCCCATTTTCTGTCCTGGGAAGTCCTGGCTTGTCGACCCTAGAGCACATTCTGAGCACAATCCATGCTGGTGTGTGGCCTCAGGCTGAGCTGGTGCATGGTGGACAGTCCTGCTGAGCTGGTGGTTGCAGTTCCTGGTGCTGTCAGTGGAAATGAATGGTCTCCTTCACTAGCACAGACCATCTTCCCAAGACAGAAAGCCAAAACTCAGGTTAAATGTGCTGCAGAAAAGCTGGTTCCCCTACTCTGCACAGAATTAGTCCAGTTGCCTGGTTTGGTGGCCAAGAGCAGTCCAAGAGCAATCCTGATGGAGATGCTCTCCTCAGTTTGGCTCTCAGTGCCCTGTACAGGGTGCAGGTGCTGTGGGGATGGGGATCTTTCCCCCTGGGTCACCTGCCTGGTGAATCTGAGGCATGCCTCCCCTGGCTGGGCTTTGATGCTGGCTTGGGATTACCAGAGTTTTTGTTTTTCCCTGCATGCTGGGGCTGAGGGAAGGGAATATTGTGCCTCAAGAAGAGCTCCCTGTGCCTGACTGCCCCATTTCACTGCAAACTCACCTAAACCTTCCACGACATTGAAGGGAGCATCCTGGTCACCTCTCTGTATGCTTTACCTCTGTTTTCCCTTTTTAGACTAAATCTTCCTGTGTGGGCACTAAAATAGCAGGAAATGCCTGTGGAGTTCTCCAGTTCTGCCTGCATCAAGGCATTTTAGCCAACATGTTAATTAAAGAGAGAAGGCAGAGCAGCTCTGAAGTCCAGCTGTTCCTGCAGGTGCCCAGGGGAGCCCTCCAAATGACCTCTTCTTGGTTCCTAAGCATACAGATGTGCCTGTTCCACAGATTTGCTGCTTCTCTTCCCTTTTCCTGGATGTCCCCTGACATCAGGGGAATTTCCTGGGACAGTCTCATGTTGGGTATCTTTGCTGGTGGTGGTGCCCAGCACTGCCATGCCCTGTGTCCACGTGATTTCCAAAGTGGATCCCAGAGACCCTATGCTCTCCCTAACCCTGGCTTCTCTTAATAAATGCTGGAGCAGCTCTTGCTCTAGAAGGGGCCTGAATTAAATTCCTTTCTATTTTATTTATGTATAAAGAGAGAAAAGTCCTCTCTTGGTGACTTTCCTGTAACAAGGCAGATGCTTTTTCTTTGAGTTGTGGATTGTCTGCTGGAGCTTGATGATGCTGCAGAGATTTATTGAGCTGCAGTTGCCTTAATAAAATCTTCACCTTTGCCCAAATCTCCAAGCCTACACTTTCCATAAATTATGCAGAATTAGAGAAGGACTTTATGGAAAGTTACTCAGTATTCCTCTCTGGGCTTGAGTCACTTCCCATCTGTAACCTCTGTTGTCAGCTTTCTTCTCCACCACCCGAAAACCAGAACCTCAACCTCTCACTAATGCTAACAGGCTCACCTTTGGCTCCAGCTCAGCAGCTGCTGTGCTCAGGGTTTGTCATTCTCTGAGCCTTGTGGAAGATGGTCCTTCAAGACACTGCCTGCTTATCCTCCAGGCTGAAAACTGGAGCAGAGAAGGAAATAAAGATTAGTTATCTGTGGGCATGAATGTACTTCTGCACAGTGTAGGTGGTTACCCTGTGGAAGGGCTTGTGTTTATCACCTCCATGAGTGCTTGCAGTGCCTTCAGAGCACCCTCCCACCCACATTTTCAAACTGTAAGTCCAAGTGTGCTAAGTACTTTTGATAATGTGGCACAATGTGGGTTGTTTTTTTTGTGTTCTGCTTCTGGCAGAGGGAGATTTTGAGGTTTTCAGGTTGTTTTCCCATCCTTCTCTGCTGTGTTAGAGATGATCTTCAAGGGCTGATGTTCTCTGCCAGCATCTGTTTGACTGCTGCCTTCACACTCCCCTTGCTGTTGTAACCCAGCTTGCAGGTTCAGGCTTCAAGACTTGAAAGCCTGCTACAACTTTCTTCTGCTTTGCTGCATTCTCTTATTATATAGTCCTTACCTCTGCCCACACAACTATTCACCAACCACACTAAGCATGCCTGCATGTACATATATATATATGTATATATGTATTGCATGCCTCTCTATGTGTATATCTATATGGTAATACTCAGGGAATCTCTTTACCAGCTTTTCCTCATTTTGCTGCTTCTACAGCATTACCCTCTTTGATTTTTGTCAGCACCTTTGCACAGGGTGTTTTGCCTACTTGCTTTCATCTCAAAGGGTACCAATGGATTCCCAGGTATAAGTGCAAGTTACTTCTCCAGAAAGGAGCAGCACTCTGTTTCAGCAGTTATAGAAAGTCTTTTGTCTTGGGTTAGCAACTGGGAATTAAGATAATCAAGTAATCAGCATAATGGCTTTGGAATTATCACAAAAAGCAGTCCCACATCTCTCCCACTTCTCCAGTTTACTGGTAGTGAATTACTGGTTTAATCTCAGATAAATTCCAATAAACCCTTGTGAGTTTTAACCTTCCCCATGTAGTCCAAGCCCAAATGGTTTTCTCTGCCCTCTGGGCTCTGTGCTGCAGCTCCTGGCACAGCTCCCAGACCTGGTGCATCAGAGGAGATTTGGGGGGGCCAGCAGTGCCATGTGGGATAACAGTGGGCAAGAGGCTTGTGCCAATGTGCCAGCTCTCAGGCAGCTCAGGAGAAAAGCCATTCTGTCAGCTGGCTGAAAGCACATCAGATCCCAGAGACAATTAGCTGGCTGTGAAGGCATTCATGGTGCAGCATGTGTAGGTGTTTGGGAGGGAGGGACACAGAGCTTTGCTGGCTGGAGAACATCTGACATTCTCTGCAGGGGAACAGGGTGTTTCTAAGAAAATTGCTCCAGTGTTCCAGGATTTCACCCCTTGTGGAGCACACCTGCATGTGTGCAGGGGACTGCCACGTGTGTGTCAGCCTGGAAGACCAGCTTCAACTCCTGAGCACCTGCAGCAGCCCCCTGCACACAGCAGGGATTTACCAAAAGCCAAGATAACCACTCCAAAACCAAGGGCTGGTTTTGGCTGTTTATTTGGTGGGTGGTAGGATTTGAAAAACACTTGATTTAATTTCAGAAGTTGAGTAGAGAGAACTGTGCTGGGAGAGTGCTGCTCTGGGCAGGGCAGTGAGGAGGTGGAGGTATGACCTGAAACACAAAAAAGAAATCAAATCTGATTTGTCCTGATAGGATATTGAGAGTCCAGCTCAGGTTCTCTTAAATAATGTAGTAATATGGAATTTGGAGCACTTCACATATAGCCCATCATTTTTGGATTTGATAGCTCATGTGATGTAAAGAGGGAATCAAAGATGCCATCCACTTGTTTTTTTCTCCCTTTTCTACCTTTCAGACCTAAGTTTGTGTGACATGTTGGGAAAAAAACAAGAGAAAGAGGGGAAGAACAATGTTTTTTATTTCAGAATGAATTTTTATATAGCCTCCTGTCTCTGTTTATCATCTAGTTAGATTAATGAAGCTGTAAAAATGGAAATATATTGTTTTTCTTCGAGGAAATAGAATTAAAAAACTCTGGAAGATGCAAAAAATATTGAGATATACACCTAAACTATATGTGTATTTTAATAATGTGTAAATGTTATGGGTTGGGGGTAGTCTGTGCTACACCACACTCCAATGTCACTTTTTTCTCTGCTCCAGGAACCCCAGTTTGGTTCTACATGCAAATTGCACCTATAAGAAATGAGCACGAAAAAGTGGTTTTGTTCTTGTGCACTTTTAAGGATATCACTTTATTCAAACAACCAATCGAAGATGATTCAACAAAAGGTAAATATGAAATACATTATTATTTTTTGTGAAGGATAGAAGTAAATGCTTGAGCTCAGACCTGTCACAGGGATCAGGTGTCATGTCTGTGATCTGTGTCTTGAACTTGTTTTGTGACCTGTCAGAGTTTCAATGCCACCCTCCTAAATTATTTAAAAAAAAAGGATATACCACCATGAGTGGAAATTCCTTACCAGTGTTTTTTCTAGAGTCACAAGCCTTCCCTTTTCTTTGTAATTCACTTCTTCATCACTACAGCTGGCACTTTCTAAGAATTACACAGTTTTGAGTCGTTTGAATACTCTGCTGTTTTGGGAGATTTTTCTGTTATGGGACAGGTGTCATCTTTTCAGGAAAAAAATAATTCCAGCTCCTTGTGATGAGCTGCTGATATTTCTTCCCATTCTCCCTCTTGGAGGTGAAATGTGAAAGAAACAGGCTGCTTGAGTCATTTATTCCTGCTCAGGAGTGATGACTGCATGGCAGTGGGCATTGTGCTTGTTACTTATCAGCTGCAGGGCAGGATTTTGTTGGAATGCTCTTGTCACTGAACAGCCCATGGCCAGGCCTGCAGCCTTGCAGGAGAAATTGGTGGGGAAAGGTACAGAGGATCTGGCAGCATCATCCTCTGCTTCAGTTCCAAAACACGTGTCTTGTGTCAGGTTTGTGTGTGTACTGCTTTGGGTGAAACAGTGCTTGCAGAAAGGACACATTATCCACATCTCTTGGAAGTTGCCTCCTGATGATTAATTCTTTACTCTGTTTTTCCCTTCACGCTTGAAGAAGGCTTGATATCTCACTTGGAGCTGCTGTGCTCTAAGCCATCTTCTTGAGGATGAAGTTGCTGTCATTTGAATGCAAAAAGCGTTTAAAGTAATTTCTTAATATCTGGATAGCACTTATTACAAGTGTTTGGATAACTGAAAAGTCAGTTTATAAAGGCAGACTTAAAATGAAAGGCTCCCCTCTGAGCTAACACTAAATATGACTTTTTTTTTTTGTCTAGAGAATATTATCCATAAAATTATAAGATCCTGATATAGGAATACCTTCTCAGCCATCATAAACTTTATTGCCTCTACAATTTAGCTAGCAACCTGCAAATGTTCTTTATTTCACTTTCAGCTCCATAGTGTTGAATTCTTCTGCCTGGAAATAATCTGAGTTTTTTAGGGTAAATGTCAGTTAATTAAAAGGACTTTATAGGTGTCTGAAGGCATGGGACTGGCTCATTGCTGCAGTGTATGTAATATATAGTGTGAGCTCATCAGGGAAAAAGGCAGTCTTTGCAAGAATCCTCTTGTAAGGTTTCCTATTTGATGCTTTCTGGATGAACCAAGATGTATCTCACATGGAACCAGCTCCCGAATTCCCCCTTTTTCCCAGCTCTGCCCCACTTCCTGCAGGACTGAGTTGCACTGAGAAGTGTTGGGCTGCAGTAGGACAGAGAAAACATCGTGCAGGTGGCTCTCAAATGCACAAACGATGAATGTTGTGTCCTTTGGATCCTCAGCCTGGGAGATTCCAACTCTGCTGCCTTCCCTGGGGAGGCAGGGATGTGCTCCAGGGGCTGAGCTCTTCCCTTCCCCATCCTGTGGCTGAGGAGGAGCAGAACTTATGGGGCATCCAGAATAGGAATGTATGCCCCTGTGGGAAAGAGCAATAGCAGTGAAATGCATGACTTGTGTGCTGCTGCTGTGCACTGAAGGGCACTATTAGTTAAAATGCCAGGTATTAATGATGGACATCATGAAATATTGCCCTCAGCAGCCAAAGAGGTTTGGCTCTATGTCTAAAGAGCCCTTAATTCTGTCAAAGTCATGCTCTAAAACCCCCAAAACTCAAACAGAACATGGCAGAGGCAGTGCAGCCACATTTCTCAAGTGCCTTTAAAGCATAGAATTGGAGCTTTAAGAATCTGCTCAGGGTGCTTTGATTAGAGCATTGAAGAGCATTGATCTGTGCCTCCAACAAACCTCATCATTACAAACCACTGACCTGATTTTTCTTCTGCTTTTGTATAAATTAAAGCTTTTCTTTTGCATCCTTGATATAAGGAAAACATTCAAATATTTCCAGCACTTTATTACAGGGATCAGAAAAAAATCACTGTTGCACTACCCTGTGTGTCTCAGCTCTGTGTGTCTCTGGGATTCTGTGGCACTGGGATCACAGATTTTTTGTGTCAGACATGGTGCTATGAGAGATATATAATTCATTGTCTCTGCAAATAACATTACAATGTCCTTAGAAGCTGCCAGGCCAATTTCTTTTTGAATTATGAGATTGGTAAACATATATGTTAAAATTTAGTGGGGATTTTTTAAAGTCTTGTGGAAGAGGGTTTCAATAAAATAGTTCTGTTGAGTGCTGGGATTTGCCATTGAAAGAGCTATTTTTTTTTCCTTTTAAAAAGAAGGATATTCCTTAAGAAATTCTGCCAGGACCATGCAATACATAATACATAAGTAACTACAGTGCAGATGAGTTACTGTGTGTTACTTATGAGAGCAGTAAATTTGAGATAAAAAATTCAGCAGGAATAAAATATTGATGCCATTATGCAATAATCTCTCCATACCAAAACGTTCTGCACTGTTCAAAGGTGTGCTGCTTTGTTGTGAAGCTTCAGTATATCACGCCCCTGTGAGGTATTTAAATCATGGCACTGGTTGTATCTACACTGCAGAGTGTCTGTGTGTCCCCACTCCTGGAAATACCTGGTTGGGTTGGCCAGAGCTGCTTGCAGTGGGGTTGGCATCTCCTGGAGACCTTGCCAGGGAACAGCAGGTTTGGGGGACAGGGAGTGATGCTGAGGATGCAGATCTGCCCAGAAGTGTCGAGCAGCTTGTTGGGTTTGTGAAAACAGGACAGACAAACGAAACAGTTGTCTCACTACAAAGCACATTGACAGGGTGAGGTGGGATTTCCTTTCCTGATGTGGTTTTAAAACGTGTTTTTTCAGTGCAAAAAATGCAGTTGACTTCACAGGGACAGGCCCCGTGTGAGCAGAGGGAATCAGAGAGGTCTGGGATGCTGGGACAGATGGTGTGTGTCTCTGCTTACCTGTGTGCTCACCACTCGCTCTGTTAATGCTGAAAGGAGGAGAAGGGAGGCAGGAGGAGGGAGCTTTTCTTCCCAGAGGGAGTAAAAGTAATGAGAATTTTTCCTGGGCTCACCCAGGGGGCTGTAATTTGCTGCAGACCAGAAAGCTGTTGAAACTTACTGGACTCTAAGCAAGACTGGACAAAAGGGATACTTAAAAGCCACCTTCCTCTCATAAAATACAGTGACAGAGATCAAAATCCTTGCTTTCTGAGAGGGTACTGGCAGTAGACACTAAAGATTGGACTGACTTGTTTTCTTGTTACTTGTGCTCCAATCTATTATTGCTGGGTGGTGCGTGGGAGACCTATGATGTATGGCAATGTAACAGTGACCAAAAAGTGCTGTAAAGCCATTCCTTGTAAATGGAAAAATTACTTTAAAAAGTCTCTAACCAGTCAAAAGTGTCAAAACCCCCCAGCAATTCCAGCAGAAGCAGCAAAAATGATGATGGAAGGAAGGACCAGCCTCCTGTTTGATGTGTTCCCTCCTGGGTGAAGGTGCCACTGGCAGCTGTGGAGGACTGGAGGATAGAGAGAACACCCTCCATTGGTTTGGTTTTTGATTTATAGTGCCCCAGTTCTGAGCCAGTGGCTGATGAGCTGGAGATGGGGGCAGTATGGAAGAAGAGGTGTGAGAATTCGTGGAGAGGCAGGAGGCAATGGCTGCACTTGGTGGTCACTGGGTCAGTGCCTTATTTTCTGGTTAAGGAGCTGTGCTGTGTTTGTCTGCTCTCTCCTTTCCTTCTCCTGCTCCTCTTTGCTAACAGGAATATTTGTCTGATCTGGATTCAGTGGCGAGCAGCAGGTCCCACCTGTGGTGGCAGAGGGCCAGGTCCCCAGGTGTCCTGGCTCGAGGCCATGCACAGCAGAGCTGGAAGGCCATTACAGGCATATGAAAGATCCTATTATGTATTTTCTTTAAGTGAATAAAACCCAAAGAATCTTTTTTTTTCATGTTTGTACCATTGTCGGGTCACAGTTGGATGCTTTTATCAGCTTGCTGGGCTTTTATTCTGTCTTTACCCAATGGCCTTTTAAAAACATCTGAAGACTTTCAATTCCTCCAAAGACACACAGTGGTAATAATCTTCTGTTTATTTGTTAGGGAAAAAATGAAGCCATTTTTCTGGGCCCTAACTATTAGAAGGGTGAATGGGGCCACTTAAAATGTTAACACCATTTGAAGCCAGGAGTGCTGTAGATTCTATTGAAGAGAAAGTTATGGAATAGAAAAAAAAAATAAAAAAAAAAAGAGCATTTTTGGTTAATAGTGGAGTTTCACCGAGTCATGCAATGGTTTTATTCCCTTTGTTATCATCAGTGAAGAAAAAAACGTGGCCTCTATGTAAACTTAGAATTTTATTTTTGGCTAGAATTCTCACTGGTTATCTGGAGTCTCTGTGGAGTGAAACATCAGGGTTGTCACATCTGTAGTGGTGGGGAAGTTCTAGTGAATAATGATGTGATGTTGCATCAGGATGCAAAGTTGTGTTAATGAGCCCCCTACAACTCAGGACAGTGTGCTGTTCACAGATGGGATCAGGAAATGGCACAGCAGGATCCTGAAGTTTTTTGGTTTTTTTTCCCCCTACTTGATAGAGCCAGACTCTGATAATCAAGTCTGTCTGGGACAATGCTGTAATGCCTGAGTGATATAACTCTTTATGGTTATGTAACTCTATATAATGATACAACTCTATCTCAGAGTGTGACAGGGCTATAAAAAGTGTAGTAGTTGCAGAAATACACGCTTATGGCTTGCTAATCCTTGCTAAGCCTATAATTCTGATCCTTTTTTATCTTTAATATGTGCAAGTTATTAAGCATATATAACTAGTTGCACATGGGAACCTTTTTTTCCCTTGAGGGGGTATCAATGCTGGTGATAATAGAAGAAGTGGGTGGAGGGATTAGAGCATGAAAATGATGTTTCTACCTTTAGCTGAAGCACAGTGTACCCTGTTGAGTACATCACCTTGACAGTAATCCATCACAGTAATTTAATAGGTTACAATTTGGATATCCTTAACATGTTTTTATTGCACTTTTCTGTGGCTGTAATAACAAGGGTCACAATAGAGACTGACTTGTTCTCGTGCTGCTTCCTTCTGCTGTGATCTGCAGTTTTACTCCCTTCCAGGCAGCACAGAGATCACATCCATTTTTGCATTCTCCCCTGGGTCTACAGTGCAGCATTCAGGGCCTCCTGGGCTGGGAGAAAGGACTTGGTGGGGGGGATGACAAAAATTGCATTTGCCAGGGCACCAGGTGGGTTTTCAGTGCCAAGAGCAGACAACTCAGTGCAATGATGCTGAGAGATGGTCTCTTTTAGTATTTAGGTAGTTAGATAATATTTAGATAAAATATTATTTTAGGTAGTATTTTAAACCATCCATTTGGGTTAGGCACAGCTTGCCAGTAAACTGGAAGACCTTCCAGGATTGCTTTTTTCCTGTTCCTGCAGGACAAGCATCCCTGTTATTTGTCCCTGTTATGTCTTCAGTGATGTGCTGCTGGCACTTTCTGCAGAGACAGCACAAGGTGAATAGTCACAGAGAGAGTTGTTTCCTCACTTTCAGGAGTGATGCTCCAAGGCCTTATTTTCACTCTCCCTTCCCCCTCTGTATCCTTTTTTGCTTTACTGCTGCTGGAGACCCACCATGATGAAGAAGGAATTTCCATATCCAGGGTTGTTAAGTTTCTTTCACAGAAATGAAGTACTTTTTTTTTCTGAATCTGATACAGTCTTTGGAGCCCTTTGTGTGCTCTATCAGCAACCCATCAATGCACAGTAACTGTCTGCAAATTTCTGGAAGTTTAATGTGCAATGAAAATGAAATCCCATTGAAATCAAATCTAACCCTGTGAGAGATTGAATTAAACTGGAAGCTGGTCTTTGAAGCAGCAGCTGTTTGGAGATGGATACACTTTGTATGTAGAAAACTTAGCACTCATCATTAGCCAAATCTAAAATAATAAGTATAAATGTTGTGGAGTTTAAAAGTCTGATCTGTGTAACACAGGGCATTCCACTTCACTAAGTTGCTCCTCTGCTGAACCCATGAACTTGTGTGTAACTCAATCAGCCCCTCCAGGGAGGCATCCAGTATTGATTTAGAAGATGCTGAATATCCACTACATCACTTAATAATTTTTGTGCTTCTCCATTACACTTTTGGCATTAAAGAAGTGTCAAATTAGCCAGGCTTCAGCTTCTTGCAGTGGCATCTTCTTATGTCTTTTTTTTCCCACTGTATTAAGAAAGTCCCACTAAGGCATTTACACATATAATCAGCTCATCACTGCGCCTTCATTTGATAAAGTAAATGAGTTCAGCTCCTTAAACCTCTGTCTAGACTGAATTTGGAGGGCTGGTGATGGCAGATACAAGGATGTTTTAGCTGCCCTTTAATCCAGCTCACAGGCAGCAGTAGGGATGGAGCTGTGGTGGCCTGGATTTCAGCCTCCCAGGTCCCCAGCGAGTTTCTGCAGCAATTATTGTGGCTGGGTGGGTTTCCAGCTAATTCCTCATTATTGCCCATTGCTCAGCCTCCAAGCCCAGTTCTTACTGTTATGTATCCAAAGAGCAGGTGACTTTTTGACAAAGCCAATTTCATGCTGAATTGCTCATCTACCAAGACCTTTGGATCCTTTTCAGAACTGTTCTTTGCTTGGGACATTTCTCCCTCCCATGCTGGAGTTACAATTTTCATTCTCTGGACGACTGTTTTCCATTTAGAACATGTTTTAATGGAACGTGCCCAGTTACCAAGCACCTCATCCTGCTTGACTTTCCTCAGTGCTGTTTAGCATTCCTCTAATCCTCTTGTCATTTGACACTCCATTAGTCACTTTATAAGGACTTTCAAACCCTGGAGACAAGCACTGAATAGGATGCCTGGCCACTGGTGTCCAGAAGGCTCCCAGTAATAAATTTTTACTATTTTCCACTGCTCCTTGTTTGATATTTGCCAATTAACAAGTTCTTCACCCATTTAACCTGTAATTTACTGAACTGTGTGGTCTCAACATCTTGTTGAGAGTGTCACACAAGGGTCAATTTGGTGAATATTGCTGTGTAAGAGGCTTTGGCCACTCCATGTCTCTGGGGTGGTTCAAAAGCAGAACCAGGATGAGGTGATGTGATGGAATGAGCACTTTGCTATCTGACCAACTCCTGAAAGCCAGCTGACTGACATTTACAGTAACTAGTATTTTGTTTTTTCCCTTTCTTCTTCCCAAAAATTGCACCTGTTTTTATACACTTATGGGAAGTAATTCCCCAGTGGTCCTGTGTTTGTATATGAAGTTTAGCCTTATTTGCAGAAAAGTGGATTGTAAGAAGTTGGGCACTGTACATTTAAGGCTATTTGAGAATTAAAAAATATATTAAAAAATAGATTGTAATTTAAAAATGTACGCCTAGTGTAGTCTAGAGTTACATAAATCTTAGCTCTTCTTATCAGTAGATCTCAAAATGGCTTGCAAATTAGGTAATTAGCATTATCTTCATTTTAAGGAGGAGAAACTGAAGCTCAGAGGTAAAATTATATGCCCAAGATCACCCATTAGTTCTCCATCCATACTGAGCTCCCCAGCAGTTGCAGTGGGTGGATGGTAACTGGGAAGACAACACTAAGCAAGAAGGGAGGTTGGATGTAAAAATTATCCCAGGAGTTCAGTGCATTATCAGATAGTGGAACACACGGAGTTTCAATTCCAGAAATTTATCCCAATATTTTGAATTTCATTTTAATTGAGTCTTAAGTCCAGAAATATTTTTACTGCACCGTGGGAATGATTGAACATTATTTGACTATTAATCTGTTTATTCAGGAATCCTGTTTATTCCTCTCCCTCTCTCTAAAAACTCAATACTAGGATTATTAAGTTTTTCAAAGAGACAGTGAACTCTTTCAGACATACTTTGCTTGCAGTAAAGAGCAAACAGCCAGCCATTGTCATGATTTTACTGCTGGAAAGTCTAGAAATAGTTGGGATTTATACATGCTAACTATTTATGCCAAAGGATGATCTGTGCTACCAATTGAATTCCACACTTCCTAACTCTGAGCAGTGCTAGCTCTTTGCTCTTGTGGGTAAGTCATAAGTTATATATTATTTAAGCATTCTGCATGTTAACTGTTTGGTGCTTCACAATGAGGTCAGAACAATTTTTCCATGGTTGGGATCTGTTCCCAGTGCTCCTGCAGGCAGGAATCAACACAAGCACTGCTGGATTTGTTCCCTGCAACTGTTTTTTTCACACAAAATATAATTCTCAACCCAAGTGTATTCCCTGCAGTCTAAGGTAGGGGATAGTTCCCTGTTATACTATTTAAAAGTCAGCATTATTTAAGACCAGAGAAACCCTGACAAAAAGGTTAATTGCAACCCAGTAAAGCTACACTAATGCTTTATTAGGGGGAACTAGTCATGTCTAGGTTTTTCAGAGCAAGTGCACCATAAAGGACATTAACATTTCACCTTGAGATTTTAAACTCTTCATAAACTCTGATAGATGAATTTAGCTTTAAAATAACATAATATAGTTATGAATTAAATCTATTTTTTCAGTGTGGCTGCTAGCTGGGTGGTTAGATCTGCATTTGGAACCGTACACAAACCCAGTCGGAGAGACTGAAAATTTTCAACTCCTAATTAAATTATGGTGAGAGTTCTGAAGGTTTTATCACTTGCATTTAGTTATATTTGAAAATATTTTCTGTTTTGTGAACTTTGTGAGCTTGGAAATCCTTCTGATTCCAAGGTTTTGTCTCCACATAACATTTAGGGAAGAGTCTTAGATGTCTTTTCCAGCCTAAACGATTCAATGATTCTGTCTCATCCATTCCAGCATCACTTCTGCTTGGGGAAGCCTCCCTTGCTGCAGTTTCTTTGGACAGATTTTACTCTGGTTCTTTTCATATCCTGCCATACACTGCAACAACAACATCTTGGACGTGGCTGGGGTTTCTCCTTGCCCAGGGAAGGCAGCAGAGATGAGGAGGAGTGCTGCAGATGGCTGGGGGTGTTGGAGTGCTGGATCCACCTGCAGGCTGGTGGTGTTGGGGAGCAGAAGGGCTTCTGGTGACCAGAAGGGCAGAGGAAGGTCCCCGTGGCACTGCAAGGGTGCAGCTGGCAGAAATGAGGAAATGTGAAGTCCCTGAATGAGCCTGGAAAGGATTTTGCACACAGAGCAGTGAGTGTGGCAGTGGAGGGCAGGTTTGTGGAGAGCAGCTGCCACAGAGCTGTGCCCATCCCAGCTGTCCAGTGGAAAACAGGGATGGAATTGGGGTTTCAGGGAGAAAGATGTGTGGCCATAATACTGCTCTTGCTGGAGGAGTAGCTGATGGAAAGGCACGTGCTGTAGTGAGTGGGATACTTTGGACTTCCTGCTGGTGGAGGGACAAAAGGATCGAGCTCTAACCTTGAAATACCATTTCCACCTCAGGCACCATGTAGTTTCTGTAGTGATGTATGAATCTATAGATTCATACATCACTGAGTGGCTAAATGAGCTCCTCAGACCCTTCTGGAAAGCTTTTCCTCCTCTGAGGAGGTGTTTGGGTGCTTTGTCTGCTTCACCTGACTATTGCCCACCTCCTGCCCATGCTCCTGCACTCCCCAGGCATCCTGTCCCAACATCAGCAGCTTCAACCAGTGTCAACCAGCATCTGAGAAAAACATAGAAATAATATATAGAGTATATAGAAAAAATAGGTAGAAAAATATATAATATATAGAAAAAAATACCTTTTTAAAATTAATTTGGTATTCCTGTTTTCTGTTTCTCTTTGGAGAAACCTCTGGCTCAGCTGTTGTGTGAAGGACATCACAAAGTCATCTCTGTCTCAGTTAGACCCACACTCAGAGGGCTGTTAAATTTGCAGTCCTGTTTTAGGCAAGAGACATGGAGAATAGTGGATGTAAAATATTTAATTGTGTCTAAAAGGCATGGAGGAAAAAGGAAGTTTCCTGATTGGAAGGGCAGCATTACAGCTGGGCCAAGGCAGAGATTCCTTTAGCCCATGTCTATCAGCATGCTTGGCTTCTTCATGTCCTGTTCTGGTGACTGTTAAACCTCCAGTTTACTGAGAATGCAGGAATTTTACTTTGAATAATGGATAGAAACTAGCAAATATTTTGCTAGGTTCCTGTTTAAGAGATCATTGTTTTAGATCCTGAGAATGAATATAGATCACGAGGATCTTTTTTAAAGCGGGGAACAAATGCTTCTTATTTTGTCAGTGGGTAAGAAAGTAATTAAAGAGAACCAGGGGAAACAATCATTTTATTTATGTGTTATTCCAGAATTTTCCATTTGAGGTAGGTCACATCTTTGTGTGGAACACTCAGTTTAACTGCTTGTGAGAAGCAGCTGCTGGCCTGATCTGCTGTGTGATCTGATGATGATGCTTTTTTTCCCCAAGAATCTGAGTGCACTGGTACAAGTTCAGGGTGCTATTTTTCAGGCAGTGCTATGGAAGAAAGATGCAATCCAGCTGAGCTGAAGAGAGCATCAAAAGTGTTGCATTTTCTCATGAGTACATTTTTGGTTTTGCCCCTCTTGCACCTGCTATTTGTGCATCTCCTTTACTCCTTCCAGTCTGAAAATATCTGTGAGGACAGGCGGTCACTAATACTCAGGATAAAATTACCATTCTTTTCAAGTGTCTGTCTACAGAGGAAAAGAAAGGAGAGAATTGTTTGAAGAAATATTGACAGCAGTAGGCAGCTATGCAAATTTCCCCTGGTCTATTTAAACATACACATTGGTTTTAAATATAATTCTGAACTTGTCTAGTCTACAACAAGGTCAAGAAAGAGAGAAATGTACCCTGTGCAGATTATTTCAGACATGAGGCAGCCTGTATACATTTTCACCTTCCCACTCATAACCCAGCATATTGCTATTGCTGTGTTTTCAATTCTCTTGGGTTGTAAATAGGAAACAAAAGAACCTGGTACTTTTTTCACACTATTGCAGATGGATAGATTGGAGCAGGTAAAATATTGCTGGACTTGGTTCTGAATTGGAGAAAAAAAATCCTGTTAGTGTATTCTGTGCTTCCAATGCCCAGAATCATGCACTTCAGGGCTGAAAGAAATGTGAAATTGTGAAGTCTCTAAACGAGGCTGGAAGGGTTTTGCAGAAGGTCTGCTCTGGTGCAAAGCAAAGCTTTAGTCTTGGTGGAGAAAGGACACCATGAAATTGTTTGTCTGTGAAAAGAAGTGGTCAGAGCAGATGAGCAGAGTGGGAACCTTGAATGCTAAGATGTGTGGCTTCTTTCTTTCACATGACATTGATGATCTCACATGGTGGTAAAGAAGGATTTGAAAAAAATCATGGTTTTTCCTTTCTTTTTATTTTTACAGCAAAAGGGTTGCTGTTGTCTGGTATGCAGCTTAGTGGTCCATCTTCCCTAGCTTCCCCAAGAATTCTGCATTTGTGGTTAACGCAGGACAGATGCTTTCCTTACCTAAAACAGTGACAAGGGATTTCTTACCAGTTCTGCTTTTACAAGAGAGGCATTTTAAACCCCATATTTTTTATGAGTGGGATCTCTCAGCCCGCAATGACCATGACAAAGGATTTCTAGAGAGCACATGAAGCCATCTCCTGTCATTGCCAGCCTCTGACTCTCCTCCAAATCCTCCTCTAACTGGACACAGCACTGCAGGAACTGGCCTCAGCAGTGGGGAGGAGATGGGAGGGATCACCCTCCTGGACCTGCTGGCACTTCTGTGTTTTGTTCAGCCAAGGATTTCCACCATGGACACACACGTTCAGCTCTGGGAATCCCCAAACCATTTTCTGCCAAAAAAAAAAAAGCACTTTCCAGCATGTGCAGGGGGTTTTACCTGCTCAGGTGCAGGGTTTTCACTTCTCCCTGCTGGACATCCTCGTGTGTCTGTCAGGAGCTGGAGTAGCTGACAGCACTGAGATGTGACAGCACTTGGGGCTGTACCCAGCAGTTTGTGTCTGGTGGTTTTGCTTTTGCTGAGCATTTTTTCATTGCTCTCATATCAGCTGTGGGGCAGGATGACAAAATAAATATTGGGGACTGGCCCATATTTGTCCTTATGGACCACAGGGCAATACTTTTCCAGGGGAAGAGGACAATGACTGGGTACAGAGTTTGTGAGGACCTGCCCAGGTCTGGAAGTGGGTGAGCACTTTCCTGGAGGAGAGCTGCTCTTTCTCCCTGGTTCTTGCTGTGTGTTTGCAGTGACCCAAAATAAATCACCTGGGTGCAATGTGGCCTCCAGCAATTACTAGAAATGCTGGGGCAGAGCTGTCACAATGCTGTTACCAGGCTCACTTGGTCTTTGAAATGGCTGGTTTAGAAAAATAAAGAACAGTTCTGACTTCTGTCTTAAAGCTGTCTCCTTTCCTGCAGTTTTATAGACAATTAGGAAAAGGAAAAGAGCAAGGATTTTTTTCTAGAAATTAATAGTTCATAGATCACTGTAGTCTGCCTTGACCTTGTTTAATAGCAAAAGTGCATATTCCTAATTGAATATCTCTGTAAGTTCCAGAAGCATGAGACATATCCAAAGCTCACATTTAAAGTTTACATTTGAAAAGTTAATAAAATGCTTCTATTTTTTACCTTTTCCCAGTGAATTTTTTATGTGCATTTTTGAGGTCATGTATAAATAGCCAGACACAATGTTTGTGCAGTGCTGGTGGCATGTCATGATATTTTAAGCTGTGCTGATTGTTAAATGATGAACGATAGATTTACATTTGTGTGAATGAGATATCTATGTGGTAAATGGCAAAGCCAAGTTTGTACATAATTTTTTTCTTGAAGTTTTATTGTCTTTTCTGTTCCCTGCTCATTATTCTGTCTCCCTCAGGTCTTCCCTTAATATTCCAGGACCCTGACTCTTATCAGCAAAAGACATTTAAAAATAAGCCTAGCATTGGAACAGGTTGCCCAGAGAAGATGTGGCTGCCTCATCCCTGGGAGTGTTTAAGGCCAGGTTGGAAGGGGCTTGGGGCAGCCTGGTCTGGTGGAAGGTGTCCCTTTCTATGGCAAGAGGTTGGAATGAGATAATCTTTAAGGTCCCTTCCAACCCAAACCATTCTGTGATGATTCTAACATAGAAATGCTATGTTTCCTTTCTCAGATATGAATATTTTCCCTATTTTTCACCTACTCAGCATTCAAATTATACGAAAGTTAAACCTTCTCCTGAACCCCTTTCCTGCCTGTAACTTGTTTGATATTTTATCCACAACTCTCTTAAAAAAATGACATTATACCTGGCTAAACTGAATGTTCAGCATCTCCTTCTGTGTCCTTGGGAACATGTTTCCTTCCTAAAGATACTTGGATTTTCAAATTTCCTGCTGAATACTGAGGTGCTACACTGCTGAAAATCCTGGTCTTTTCTTTGCTGCACCCATCTACCCCATCCACTGATGCACCCACACCATGACAAACACTGGGGTGTTTTTCCAGCATGTCAGACTTGCTGACAAGTTCCTGGGTTGCTGCTGTCAGTGACAAACTGCTGCTTGCAGGGTGCTGCAGGAAAATATTCCTCAGGGGCAGCTCAGTGTATGGGTCCCAGGCTACAATTAAAGCAGCTGTTTATCATTAGTACAATAGCTAAATGTATTTCTTAATGCCATTTAAAATCAAGTTCTCAATCTGACTTTAAATACTTAATTTTTTTTTTTTGTTGGAAGCATTGCTGCTGGTGCAGTCTTTTAAAATTTTTTTTCCAGTTAATTTTTGTCCCTGAACTTTAGCTGGGGCAAAAAACAGTAAATACTAAAGGATCAGACTTCTGGGGATTCTCCAGTGGTCCTGAATCAGAAGGAGCGTTCCTGTAGCTGGGAAGGATTTTCCTTCAGCAGGATTTGCAGACTCGGGAAGCCTTTGCAAGAACTTCAGTGGCTTAGAATTAGATTTCAGCAGCAGAGTGTGTCCCCAGAAGGCTGGAAACAGGATGTCACCCCCCTAACACAATGTCTCCAGAAGGCAGAAGAAAGAATGTTTTGATTCCTTTCACATTTACGTGTGTTGCCTTGAAGGAGAAGTATTTTTCCTCTTTTGCACGGTCCTTATTTAGAGAAACCATTCAGGTCTGAGACTGAATACCATGGAGCAGAAAGGAGATTTACCAGCACTGGATGAGGCCTGGGTAGTTGTGTGTTGATTCCTGACACTTTTTCCCTCCTTCTCCTGCAGGTTGGACCAAGTTTGCGCGGCTGACGCGGGCGCTGACCAACAGCCGGAGCGTGCTGCAGCAGCTGACGCCCATGAACAAGGCTGAGGTTGTGCACAAGCACTCCCGTTTGGCAGAGGTAAAGTGGGCTGGAAACCATCCTGCTCCCTTTCTGGGGCAGGGGGGGAAGAAAACCCACCCTAATTCCCATTGGGAAAGGGTATTCTTAGAGGAAAAGATTTCCCGACTCTGATTTTTTCAGCCTCGCCTCTACTCGTCCTAAAGCAGCACCTCGTGGCAAGCCCATGTTTTTAGGGCAGTCATGAAAGCACTCTCTGTAGGTCACTTTTATTTAAATGGATCTATTTCTGTGCACAGTCCTCATCTTCCTGGATGTTCCTTAACTTGGGGTGCACAGTGTGCTTCTTTACTCACAGTGACATGGAACCAGGATTGATGTCCTTGAGTCCCTCTCCCAGGAAAATGGGATTGTTTGAGAAACCCCTTTGGAAGCATCCCTGTCTGGGTCCCCATGGACTGCATATATGCCCTAATCTTGACTTTCTTGCAAAGCCATCCCTACAGTACTTCCCTCTTCACTTTTATCTTCAGAACTGATGAAATGAACTCTTTGGCAGGTGGCAAATATTTCCTTAACAGTGCAAGTGGTGCAACAAGTGAATACCTTCAGGTTAACTTATGAAATAGAGGTACTGCTTTCATCTTCATGTCCACTGGTAATGAAAAATAAATGGGTCAAAAATACAGGGTCAAAATATATGAGCTACTGAAAAAGACAGCCCTTGTGCCAGAGAGCTTATCCTGTAAAACCGATAACAGCTTTAAATGTTTGGTTTTGTTGGTTTTTTTTGGGTTTTTTTTTTTTTTTTCATTACCTTTCTGGTTTTAGTGAACTTTGATAATAAAAAACCTCAAATTATCAGAATGGAAACACACAGTTTTCAGGTGCTGGCAGTGTGGTGTTTTCCCTTCAATGATCCCATACCAATAGCTTGGATAAATGCTGAATTACTGACAGCTCATGCTTTTCAAATTCATGAGGTTTCATGATGTCCTGTAAATCCAGTTGTATCCATTCTTGGTTTAGTCTGGAGAAGAGAAGACTGGAGAAGGTAGGGTAACAGTATTCAAAAGGGTCCAAAGCAGCTGCATAAAATGGGGGAGGAAACTGTTCACCAGAACCACTATAGCTAGAGGAAAAAGAAATGGCATTAGGTCACAGCAAGGGAGATTTAGACCAGGCAGCAGCAAAACCTCAGGTGAGGGAGTAGGTGTGCTCAGGAATAAGTGGGATGAGGTTGTAGTCAGGAATTGTTCCCTGCAGAGTGTGCAATCTCCTCTTTTACAAGTAGTTTATGTCTGGAAAGTGCTTTGTAGGCAAAGTGCTGTGACAAAAGCAGACTGAGGGGAGGTTCACCATCCCTGTACAGGCCCCATTTTCCATATTTCTGCATCTGAGAAGGAGCATTATCTTCACAGCTCATCCCTTGCAGGATGTGCTGCTCACCTGATCAGACTTAACAGTCATCAGCCATTTTTATTAGCTGTACACAGCAATAATTCAGGCAGTCTGTGGTAAATGCAGCTGACTAACAATATATTGTGTATTCTTTGGTGATTTAAAATTAAAAATCCATGCAGCATGAAAGAAATAATCATTATAGTTCAGTGGTCTCCACAGCCACTTGCCACCCACTCACCATGTCAAACTCAGCATGAGATTATGTTAAGAATAATAATTATGCTTTTCCAGTATCGTGGGAGCTCCCAAGCACTCCACCACCAGAGGCACAGGGAACTATCAAGCATATGTTAATGGCATTCTGCTTGAGCCCTAAGTAGCTTATTTTTCCAGCTCTAGTGAGGATGTTTCCAGCTCCTGCCCCAGTGAACAAGGCAGGGAACAAACAGGCCTGAGGAAACCAGGGAAAGAAGTCCCAGTGCTGATTTATCAGCAAAGTGTTGGACACTGATGTGTCCAAAGGGATATCTGGAGATAAAACCAAATTATTAGGCAAAGCCAAAATGGTGTGTTAAGTGCAGGTGAAAATTTTTGCTTTGAAAGAAATTTTCACAAGGCTGCTGTGAGAAAATGATTGTGTTGATCACTGCTTTAATTCCAGGGCCAACCCCATGGGTCCAAGTTCAGTGTGCTCCAGTGGTTATAGGAGTATGGGAGTGCTGATAGTGAGTCTGTCCTGGGCACTGGGGGAGGGACACCTGCAGTTTGATGTTTTTGTAGGTCCCACCAGGGGTTTGGCTTCTGTGGTTGTCTCTGACAAATGCCATTGGGGCCACACCACTCCACAGAGGGCTTTGTGTGACACTGGAGCTGGTGTGACACCAGGCTGCTGGCAAAGCCAGGGGCTCCTGTTGGTCTCTGCTGCTCTCTCACTGCTGCCATTTACTGGGTCTAGTGCTTTTCTGGCCATGGCATAAATCTCTGCAATTCACCCTGACTCTGGAAAACAAATGTAACAAGTTAGTTTTTTTGTAGTGTCAGTTCAACTGACTTTCCTTACAGGTCATGATTTTTAAATATGACCTCAGGGAGGGTGGCACCAGGTAGGCAGAAGCAGGTTTGCATTCCTTCAGCCTGACACTGGCCCAGATTTGACATCTTGGGAAACCACATTCCCCATCACAGAATGAGGGAGGCTGCTGCTGTTGTCCCTTGGTGATTCCTGGAGAACAGATTTTCAGCAGAGCCAGTCTTTTACTGTCTGATGTTAGTAACAGCTTTCTCTTAAAAACACCTAAAAGACAAGAATGCAAAGAATTAATGGAGAATCCCTATCTGTGGTGCTTGAGTTCATATGCTTAGTTGTTACACAGTTTATTCAGAGCCATTTACTCCTCTCCATTGAGGAACCATCCTGTGTTTGATGGATTTTACACATCTGAGGCTGCTGTTTTCAATCCAACTGTCCCTGGAATTATGGTGCATCAGCCCCAGTATGGGGCAGGTGTAGGGCTGAAATGAGTTTTAGAGTTGCTGTAATTATTTATTTTATCCCATACGGACTTCAGATCCCCAGATGGATCCCCAAATGGATCTTTCAGTTGTCAGTCCAATAAATTGCCTCGTGTGTGTTCCTTTGTGCTTTTGTTTCTTGTGTTGGACTGAGATAAGAAGTAATTAGATTAGCTGGGAATGCCTTAAGTGAATTTGGCTTGGTTTTTGCAGTGTTTCCAGTTCTACAATTTTACAACAGTGAGCATGCAGGAGATTACAGTCCTGTGCAAAAAAAAA
>VZTT01035077.1:0-22269 GCA_013400855.1 Buphagus erythrorhynchus | reverse complement strand
AGAGCTTTATAAGCTGATAGAGTCCAGCAGAGGAAATTGTTTGTGGAGCACTTTCAAGGGAACTTGGAGTCCTGTGTGATCCCTTTTGCTCACAAAGGAAGGGAAGGCTTACAAAGGATATGAAATAATCTGATCAGATGCTCATTGAAGTGATGCTGATGGGAGTAACACAAATTCCCATTTTGTCTTCTACCCACCTTCCCTATGTGAGTGAAAATTATCATATTTCATGATACTTTTTTCCATTTTTTTGGGCACACTGATGCACTAACAAATAAATAGTGCAAAATGTAAATCCCCCTTACCTTGTATATAGAAGAAATATTTTGAAATCACCCTTCTCTTTATAATCTCAGTTATTTGCTGTTTGAAATGTGCTGCACTGTATAGTTGTGCCATAAACAGTTCACTGGAGGTTTATTTATAATATTTCAGCTTATTGATATTTGTGTTAGAGGAAAAAAGGAAAGTTTCTCTATCCCTCTGATAAAAAAAACAAAAAACAAAAACCAGAAGATAAATCCCAAGCAATAAATTTAGGGCTACTTACAGAAAATGCATGAAGAAACCTTCTTGCTTACATTTTGCTGTAAAACTTTTGCTCACTGAGGTCACTACTCCCATTGCTTCCAGCAGTGCAGGTCAAGTATTAACTGGGCTCTGCTTGTATCTGCACCTGGGATCTAAGTAGCTGGTGCAGAAGCAGCAAAGCCCTTTACTCCTGTGTGTATCTACATAATTGAATACAGCTCCAAATTCTGCTCTTAAAGTGGTGATAAATCAGAAATGTCTCTGTTTTATTTTTGTCACCTGCTCATTTTGATTTGTAACCATGCAACTTTATTATATTAATTGTTTGCTGAGAAATAAAGATTTCTGATACATGTTGGAAGATTTATTTTAACGTTAGCTCCAGTAAAGCAGCATTAAGGAGCTAACCAGGGATTTTAGAGCTAAGCTCTACTTAAGTAGCTAAGCTCGAAAATTTCTTTTAGGAGTGATTTGCTGGTTGTATTTCAAGCAGCCTTTACCTCCTGCAGGATACTCCCCTGAACTGCACAGAACAGGACTTTTTGGTTGTGTGCCTGCAGGCTCACCTGCTCATGTTGGCAGGGCTCACCATTTCAGTCACTGCCCAAATCTGTAGGCACTTTGTTTTCTCTTGCACTGTGTGCCATTGTGGAACAGCTGTTTGGTGGACATTGCCCAAGGTTTGCAAAAATCCTGCCTCTTTCACTGCTTCAATACTAAACTACACAGAATCAGCTGTGTGTTTTATTTGGGCGATTTTTTTGGGATTTTTTTTTTGTTTTGTTTTATTATTATTATTTTTTTTCTGTTTGTTTTTGTAATTACTTCTGGTGAGAGAAAGGTAAGGAAAATTTTGCCCACACATCTTTAAATAAAGTATTTGGACTGTATTTCAAAATGTGCTAAGCATGGGATTCACCTGGTGAAACATGGGGCCAGGCTTTGTCCACAAGGAGGTACAGGCACATTTGGGGCATGGCTCCTCATGTTCTAAGATGCACCTCCAGAGTAGGTCTGAGGAGTCATTCTGCCCTAAAACTTCTATTTCTCACCCTTGAATGTAGTGACACTAGTGTGACTAGCTCAGATGCAAGCTCTGTGGTCTAGTTTAGGCTGGAGTGAAATATAACCCCTGTTGAGACTGTATTTGCCTCCCTTGGATTTTTCAAAGGATAAAAGCAAGAGCAGAAAAAAAAGAGGTGTAAAACTCACAGGGTACTTTTGAGTCTCTGAGTCATCAGCTTTGGTGAGCAGGTTTATCATATCCCTCATCCTATAAACTGGTCAAAATCCACCTTTCCTCATGATGTCCTAATAAATCTCTCTTAATTTGCAGTCTGTGCATTCCTCCCTGTGCCACCCTTCTTGGTTAAATATTTCTTTTCCCTCCCTCATGTTCATCTCCTCGATGTGCTTAGAAAGAAGAGTCATCCCTCCCCTGCATAAACATGCCTATTTTCCTTTCCTTAGTTTAAGCAAAGTGATCCTGTCTGGACACCTCATTTATGACATTTTATGAACATTTTTGTGGTTGATCCAACTGCCTCTTTAGGGCAGATCTTTACAGATTACTCCAGGTGGAGAATGCATCTTTACTTTGCAGCTGGGGTTTGGCTTTTCCTGTTGCTGGTGACAACACTCAGCTCATCTGTCCTGGAGCTGGATTAACCTCTGCTGTAAGTGCAGCTCACTGATTGCTCTGGGTCATGTGGGATGGGTATGTGGGATTAACCCATATACCCAAATATTTCTTTTTCTCAGTAATTTTCAGTTAAAGATCTCTGTAGTTGTAGAGATTTTTTGTTAATTTGCATTGTAATGGATGTCTTGGGACTCAATATTGTCAGGCTTTATCACATTTCCCTTTATTCCCACACTGTTATTCTCTATACCTGGCAGTGTGTTCCAAAGGTGCCATTAGCAGATTCTGTGACCATTTACTATTTCTGTTTATGTCACTAAGAAACCAGCAGAATCACTGAGAGTCACCACTTGTAACCCCTGCTAGAATCCCTTGTTATGATTTCCATTTTCCCATCCTGTCCACAAGTTCTTCAGTTACCTTGGTATCCCAGTGGTGGTCCCTGTTTTCCCTGTGTTTCATAATAATTTCACCTCTTATGATACTGAAATACTGCATTTGTTTTATTTAGAAAATGGGCTGTGTTATCAGAGAAAGCTATCAGGAAACCTTGGATAGATCCCAGCAAGACTGAGCTTTAACCTACTGCTCCACTGATTGCATTTTGATTTATCTCAAAGTTTCTAATTACTCTTTCCCTTAACATTTGTTCAGGTAATGTATCTGTTTATTTCCTTCTTGATGCATTAGATTTTCTGGGAAATACCAACATCATTTTTGGAAACTAATGCTTAGGATTAATTTAATTTTTAGCCCAAGCCTGGATTATTTTTACTTCATTGCAGCTCAATCACTTTAGTTGTTCTTTTATTTTTTGTTTTCTCAATTTTGAATGTGAAAGATCTTTGGGTATTCTTTTCAGTATTCTTTGCAAGGAAAAGTTCAACCTGGCATTTGTCAATTCTTACTTTATCTCTACTGCCTCTCTAAGGCATAGTTTTCTGTTGATCAGTTTTTTATTTCTTATATATTGTCAGTTCTCTGTTTCTGTTTTCTTCCTCTGAGTGATTACTCATTAATCACTGATGCCCAGCTTTACAGGTTTTCCCCCTTCTCTGAGTTACAACCTTTTGTACCTTTTGATGTGAGGACATTCCAGGTATCCTCTGCTGCCTGGTGTCTGACTCTTCTACCTCTCATAGTCCACCTGTCTTCACTTATTACTACCTTTAGTTCACTATTTATAATTTACCAGCTCTTGCTCTTTTGAGAGCAAGAGCCCCAGTCCAGTTTACTTTGTTATTGTTCACTTTTTTATGAACTGATTCAATTCCTTCTTCAAGCCAATGGGGACTTCTGCAAAACCCTGCAAGGGCTGAAGGTAGTGTAGCATCACATTATGTGAAGTAATTGGCTGTTGAATGAAGAAATAAGCATTCTGTTGCATCTGCAGAGCATCTCAGCCTCCTGTTATTAATAGCTTTTATTCCCCAAGCTCATCTGGAGCAGGATCAGTCTCACATTGGGAGGCAGTAGTGTCTGTTTCTCTAATAACACAGTACAGATTGGGTTGCTGTGCAGATCCAGCTCTCTGGGTTTCTGAGGATGGGTTTGATTTCTCCTCACAGCAGCTGTATAAGCCATAGCCCTCAGCTCCTGGGTGCTCAGTGGGAGGGGAGGGAGGTGATTCATCTCTCCCTGGCTGATGGAGATGGATGGGGTGGATCACTCCCCTGGCATGCCCCACTCCTCATCTCCAGGGAGGAGGATGGGCTGCTCACAGGGACAGGGGGTTTGGCCATCAGCTTGCTGTGGGAATGCTTCCTGTGGGATCCAGGAGGGTGCCTGGAGCTCAGTCCATGCTGTGGCCACACAAAACTGTTTTACTCTTGCACAGAGGTGAGCCCTGGCTGCAAACTCCTCCAAGGATTTGATCAGTCTTATGGCAGTTTTGCTGTAATTGCTTGTGTCCAGCATAAAGGTACTAGCTTAAATTTAGTTTAACATCTGTATATGGTGCAATTGCCCCCTGACTGCAGTGGCAGCATTCCCTACCAATAGCTCTGGTTCTTGGCCACCCCATAAATTCTTCAAAACCACAATGTGGTGCTGAACATTAAACTCAGTGAAAAGTTTTTCATTGTTTTTTTCTTCTGACCTTTTCTGAGACAGTGTTTTCTATTGAATAATGCAGTACCAATCCCCATTTTCAAAGCCATGAGTATTTCAGTTTTAGAACACATTTAAAATGCGTATTTCGTTTCTTTTTGTTGTTGTTGTTTGCTGCTGCATGTGTACCCACAGCTAACAACAAGTAAATAAAAAATCATGGAGTGAAATCTAATTGAAAAAGTGCCTGCAGTTAAAAACACATTGTTCCCTAGTAGAAAGAAAAAGATATGCATGATTTACCATTTCAGCATACCGGGATGTAATTTTGAGGTTTAAGCAGAATTTTGTACATTTAGATGGTTGAAACTAATGGCTGTTTTTGTTTTTATTTTACTTTTTAAAAAAACATGTATGCAATAATTTCCAACTTCAGAAAAGATTAATTAGATTAGCAAATAACCAGCTATTCTTTTTTCAGAGTTTACAAACATTCAGCTCTGCTATTCTGCTGCTCCTTTAGTGCAGAACAGACTCCACTCTCTCTTCCCTGGTTGAGGAGGTTTTAGGTAGAGTCATTGTGGACTCAGATGATTTCCTGCCCTTGTTAACCCTCATTTCCCTTTGGTGACAATGTTCCCTTCATCCCCTTGCGTGTTTGGCTCTTGACCCCTGTATAACACAACTTTATCAGCTTCATCCTTCCTATTGCCTGGCTTATCAGGGATTCATTAAGTGCAAGAGAACTTTGCTCCCTGCTCTTGCTGGAGGTGCAGAGATCTGTTCCCACGGCGTGCATGGCAATTTCGGGAAACATCTCTCTCAGTCCTGTGGCTGGAAAAGTTCAGCTGGGTGCAGACACACAGCTCAGACAATTATTTCATTCTGGAAGATGGCAGTTTGGCAGTGGGGGAACATCCAGGGGCTGAAATGGTAAGAGTCAGGTAGTTTTAAAAGGAAGGATTGGTCCCTCTGCATGTCAGACTGAGTGCTGTTATCAGTTGTGCCTCCACTATCAAATTTAATTTCCCTTCTTAGTGTGTCAAGAGAATTTGAGAACACAGACTTTGCAAGGTGCTTTGTCAGGCAACTTGGGGTTTGTTTAATCATGAACGTCTAATTTAATTCCAAAGTTAAACATCCATCCCTCAAAAATATCTTTCTGGATAGATTTGACAGCATTTACATGCTTTGTAAGGCTTCAGCTGTCTCCTAAATTGAAATGGTGGTAAAAAATGGCTGGTTCAGAGCCACTGCTCTTGTCCTCTCCTGATCCAATGGCCTTAGAAGTCCCTGGGAAGGACTCCTGTGACACACATTTGTACTAGTTAAATTGATGATGTGTGTCAGATGGGAATTTGGTTCCAAACTTGACACCCAAAATGCAATTTTGGAGTAGGTGGTTTTTCAGTGGAAGGATTTCTGCAGCTGAGATAATTGATGATGAGCAGGCTGAGTGTCTTCATCTGATTAGGACGTGATAAAATACATTAGCCAAAACCCCAAGGGGCTGGACTGGATGGTTGATAGCATAAGGAGATATTCTCCTGCTCAGTTAGAGAACACAGCCCAGCAGCTGCTACAGACAGTTGGCCCAGCTGAAATGGCAATGGAGTCACAAATGCTCCTCCCAGAAGGTTGGATCTCCAGTATCCAACATGGGCTTTATTTACACAATGCCAGTGCCAAACTGGATTACATGCCCCACTCACAATTTCTAATCACCTCTCTGTTCCTTGAGTGCTGAAGTTACTTCTGTCAGAGCAGATGCTCATCCTGGAGTGGAAGAGTTTCCAAAGCATTCATTACCGAGCATAAATACAGTTGAAAAATGAAATTAAAGGCAGCCTGCAATCAACTGAGTTTAGAAAACTGAATTTCTTAATTGCCCAAATGTAATTCAAGGCAGTTAGTCTTTCACATAACTTCTACCAAAGACATTGTTGCTGACTCTGAGGCAGAGCTTTGCATATTAAAAATTAGGCATTAATTTTTGGCAATTTTATAATCATGAAGGTACCAGCTTGACCCAACCAGTAGTTAGGGCATATGTGATTGATGCATACATATATATGAGATAGACTCTATATGCAATCTATCTATCTATCTATCTATCTATCTATCATCTATTATACTCTATATGCAATATATCATATATTCATTTGGCATTTGTTTATGCTCTCTCCTATATAGTGCTTTATTGAAGAGGCTTTTGAAGCTTCCAGTATTGTCTTCTATTTTGGAAGATTAGATATGAAATTTGAATGTTCAATATAACTCTTGATTTTTTGGCCTTAAGTAAGGGGTCAGACTGAACAGGCTTTAAGATTTACGGTGAAACTTACTTTAATGAATTATTCTTTGGAAATAATACATTTCAATGTCAGCTAAAATGAAATATTTCTCTTTGTTTTATACATAAGAGATGTGATTGTTACCTGTGCTTAGGGGGAAAAAAAAACTAACAGCACAAACTTTCTCCCAGACTTTGAAATAAATGCTGTATTTTTGTATTATTTGTACAACTCCTAAATTGTCCATGAAACTCAGAGAAGATGAAGTGTGGGTGGGGGGACAGAGGCCACACTGTAAACTCTTCTGTTCAAGGGTTGTTTGTGTAGTAAAAAGTGCAGTGTAAGCTGTGCCACTGGGACAAACTTAAACTACTGGGTGTAAAAAAGGGTCCCCCAAGTTTGAATTCCAGGTTTCTAACTCCATCCCTAGCATTAATCCTGGTAATGAATGGTGACTCTTTAATTAAAACTGAAAGAATGCATCTCTCTTTGACCAATGCAACAGGATTTGGCCCTACAAGAAAAACACCCTGCTGTTTTCTCCCTCTTTTGAAAGTTGTAAGCTTTCAAAACAAGGTTAACTCAGTGAAATATACTGAGAATAACTATAAACTACTCTGAATCTCTCTTTTTTTTTAAAATGTAGGTATTTTTTCTATGGGGTGGGACCCTCATTCAGTTGTCCATTGGCCACAGTCCATTGCATGAGGAATATTGGAAGGGACTTCCCAGTTTATTGGAAAAGCTGGCTGCTCAGAGTGTCTCCCAGCCATATATCCTAAAGCAAATAAGTAGATATACATTTAGATGGAAATAAGGATGATAAACTAGATCTCTGTCTTGTGTAAATGCAAAATTCAGAAATCAAAATGGGAAAATTCCACTTCCCTCTGTGGTATTAGTCATCATGAGAGCTTGAATGCAAATATAGAGCTTCAATTTATTAAGGATTTGGGGATCTGAAATACATTCCAACAGGATTTGAAAAGCATACAACAACTGTGCCAAACAGATTACATCTAGAAATATCAGATGCATGTTACCCTTCAAATGTTGGGAAAAGGGGAAGAAGGTGCAAAAGAAGAAGAAACAGAGGTGTAAAAGAGACAAATGTTTTTCTGGTATGGAAAACTCCAGAAACTCCAGTCTTTTACTGTTTGATAATATAATTAGCCAGTGTTTTGACTAGACTGATTTGATAATGATGCATAGAAAAGGGCAATTTAATCTTGGCACAGTAACTAGGAATGTTTGCCTCATTGCTTTCTATGTCTTAATTTCTACTTTAAATTAAATGTCTTCAGCTTCTGAATGTTTTATATTAGAAATCTTCCTTTACAAACCTTCTATTTTGAGCCACTAATTAATGTAATGCACAAGTTAGGTATATCATGGGATTGCAGTAGATCAAGAGCATATTTTTATTCTCTTTCTGCATCTCTAAACTCCCAAACCATTTGTGCATTGAGAAGGACATACACATTTCTTATCCCCTCTCAGATGTTTCTATTAACTTTCTGATGGTCCTTGTGCTCTTATTCCCTAAATATTTGTATTTCCATTTATTTGTATGTTATCTATCTTGCGTGACAGGAAAAGAAACAACACTGCACCAACACTTGCTTTAGGAAAATATCTGCAATGTCTGTTGATTGGAAAGGAAATTAACCCTGTATGCACAGTCATGTGCCTTGTGGTCTGTATTTCCCTGGCTCAGGAAGGTGATGTGCTCACAGTTGTTTAATTCCATGTTCAGTCAGTGAGACTTCTTGTAAATAACAAAATATCCAGTTATGTTTGAAGGATAATAAGAGGTAGAGAGTGCTGTACTAGAGGGAGTTGCTCAGCTCCTGTTTGGTGGATGAGAGTAACAATAGGCAGATTTCTCTGAATTTCCCACTGGGATTATGTCCTGATGTTTCTCTCGAGCATCTCTTCATGTTGAGGGTTGTTGAAGTAGGTGTGCCCCTGTTTTGGCCAGAATAACAATCCTCTGCTTGGATTTAACAGAATGTTGTTCTCTGGGAAACCTCAGGAGGACTCCACAGGGCTGGTGTAGTCCCACCTGTGACTCCTCTTCCACCTCCTTTGATCTTCTTGAGGTCAAAGCAGAGTCTCCAATTTACCTCAAACTGGCAAAGCATTAAACCACTCCTTTTTGTAATAAACTTGCTGTTTCCACTTTGGGCTCTACAGAACCCTTCTGTTGCTTTGAGAGACCTGAGTTTGAACAAAATTATTTATCCACCCAGTGAGTGCCAAACTCAATTTAGCCTGACGGGGACAAAAGCACTGGAGGGGGAGGAGGGTTTGATCTTGTATTCTGTTATCTGAGGCCTGAAAAACTACATAGAAGGATTTTATGCAGATGCAGGAATTGCTGTGCAGCCTTCTGTGCTAACCAGCAGGACATTTCAGATCAAATAATGACTTTTATTCCTTTCCAGGGCATCAGTAGCCTCTTCAGCTCTCTCAAAGTGGTGCGCCTTCTACGGCTGGGTCGGGTGGCCAGGAAGCTGGACCACTACCTGGAATACGGTGCTGCTGTGCTGGTGCTGCTGGTGTGTGTGTTTGGGCTGGTGGCCCACTGGCTGGCCTGCATCTGGTACAGCATTGGGGACTATGAAGTGATAGATGAGCTGACCAACACCATCAAAACTGACAGCTGGCTCTACCAGCTGGCCCTGAGCATCGGGACCCCATATCGCTACAACAGCACGGGCTCGGGCCAGTGGGAAGGAGGGCCCAGCAAAGACTCCTTGTACATATCCTCCCTCTACTTTACCATGACAAGCCTTACAACCATAGGATTTGGGAACATAGCACCGACCACTGACGGCGAGAAGATTTTTTCAGTGGCCATGATGATGGTTGGCTGTAAGTAAAATCCATTTTTTTTTTTGTGTTTAAGGGAAGTTCTGTGGCCATGCTTGTAGAGTGCACTTGCTTTAAGCTTTCTTGGCATCCTAAAAAAAAACCTGCAGTACCTGTAAATATTCATGAAATGAACTTGGAATTCTTGAAAACAGGTATTGAAATTATGCACTTGCTGTACCTTTATGAAATTGCTTGCAAGGCTGAGTGTACATAAGTGTGCCCAATGGCAGGTTTATACTTGGGGCCTCATCTTTACACTTTGAAGATGGCTTTTATCGTGTTTGTAAGGTCTTTGCTAGAATTTGGTTAAAAGTTGCAGAGTGTATTTGAATTCAGGTAATCTGAGTTTTGCTTATAAATTTACACAAGCCTGGAATCATTTCATGTGGTTTTATCCAATTCTTGAAACATTGAGTGATTCCATAAATTGATTGTTTACTTTATGACACTGCTTTGAGATATAAATCCTGATTTTTTTTCTTCTGAATGTGGTGGCCTTTGTCACCAGCAAAGCTGGAAGTGAAGGAAATTATGAGACAATATATTGCACCTTTTTTTTTGCTTCCTGCTGTTTCACAGCTCTGCTGAAATAGTCCAAAATCAGGAGTGGTAAGGCACAACTCTCATTTCATATGCTGCCAAGATTACATCACTGAGGGGCTCTACAGATAACAGAAATCTTCAAAATATAGGGGAGACAACTTAAAATATTAATATCATTTGGGAGAATTATTTTTCTGTTAAATCAATAACTCTTGGTATTTCTCTGGTGCTTTCTATTTTCTGAGCACCATGCAAACACTAAGCAATTATGTAACAAGAGAGCAAACAAAATCTTTTGATAATAAGATCTGCATAATCTCTCTGGTAATTATCTCAGCTAACTCTTCGAGCTCATCTCTGAGAAATACTGAACTATAAAAAAGGAAGTTTTCTTGCCACAGTCTTTCTAGATCTTTAGAAGATTAAAGACATTTATTTGGAGATTTTAAAATGCACTTTAAAAAGAGAAGTTGCAATTTTAGGACTCTTGCAGCATGGTGCAATGAAATTTCTGCATGATGGTTTGATGTGTTGCAAAACATTTCCAAGTCCATAAAAAGCAAATCCCCAAGCCAGAGCATTAGTGAGCTATTGCAGATAGGTCATCAAAAGCCCATAGGAGCTGATATGCTATTTGTTACACTGATTTGTGGTATTTACAGAACCTGGGGATTTGGAGAATAAAGGGGATATAGAACATTTTTTATACATTGTAATATTTGCTTCCCTTGTTTTGTTTTGGGATTTTTTTTTGTGAGGACTTCTGTTGAGGGGGATTTGACAGAAAAAAAACTAAGTGGTAAATGAGTTAGGGTGTGATGAGAACCATAAAAACATAATGAATGCCACTACTACCATTTATAATGATACCAATAACAACAAAATACATGCATGGCCTCAGCAGGTGAAAAGGAAAGGAAAATGGTAACCTGCTTTGTATCTGTTCTAGGTGGGTTGTTTCCTTGCTTTTTCATCTCTGAAATTCGTATTACAGATGGGGAATACAAGTAGCAGGATCAAAGTTGACACTGAAAACAGCCTGTGTATGTAGCACTGGCAAATAATTTCCATAAGTGTTACCTACAAAATTACTAAATGTTCACATCAAATTTAGAAATGGCAACTGTGAGCTTAGCAGTTGGGAAACTATGTGTAGGATTATAGGCTTTTAGAAAAAGTCAGAAGTAGAATCTAAAACTTAAGAAGCGTGGCAAAAGGACTACTGAGTTGGTTATCGCATCAAAATAACAACACCAAAATAAATGTGCCTTCTCTTGCAGGTGGGGTGAAGAGCACTGTGGCAGGCAGGAAGGCTGCAGACAGGAGAAACCTTTTTGGTTTATTTACAAGCAAAATTTACAAGTAAAAATGCTCAATGATCATCAAATAGTGAACCTTTTGCAATGACTCCAGTGCGAATTTGAAGATTTCTCATCCATGCACATCAGTGTGATGAGTGCTCCTGACTGAAATCCTAACCTTGATTGATCTTTTTCCACTGGTTAGAAAATAAACCAGCTTTGGAACAGGCACTGGTCATGGGCTTAATATTTGCAATCTTTGTGCAGAGAAATCAGACCTGCAGGATTGCAGAGACATGCTTTGCAGAGCTGGCTGCTGAAAGCCTGGCACTCTGAGCTCCAAAATGAAACAGGAAGGCACAACAAATAGTTGATGGAAAATACAATTTCCCAGGCATTCAGAGTGTCCACTGAGCTCAGGAGAAGGATTTGGCCTCATGAAAAGGTGTAACTAAGAAGTGAGTGATTTTCAAACCAAGATGTTTTAGTTTCTCTTTTGAAATAGTGTTTTGAGATAAACATTCAGTAAAATTCAATTACAGTTCAGTTAATAAATATGTCTGGTCCACAAACACGCTCCTGTTATAAGCAGAGAGAAGCTGTGAAATACCTTTGGTACTTCTCCTGAAGAAGTTTGCTAATACCAAAAGCTGATATTGGCAGTGGCTTTTTTTCTAACAGACTATGCCAAATAAATGTTTTAAACTTAGCACTGGAATCAGAAATAGTAATTCATCACAATCCCAGCTGCCTACTCATGCAAACTGCAGATAGGAAAGGAAATCTTCCCTGCTTTGTCAGCGAGCTGTGGCTTGTTCTGAAAGCCCCAAGTTTCCTATTCATGCTGGCAAAGTTATCAGGACCTGGGAGGAGTATTTGGAGAGATTTGCAAATCCTTCTGGTGGGCAGGATTGCAGGATGGTGTTCTTGTTAAAAATAGGCAGATTCAGATTCTGTAGGTGCTGATGAAGCATTGCTTGGTGCAGGGCAGGGCGGGGGAAGCCCTGATGGATGGGGAGCTTTTCACTTGGATTGGCAGCTTGTCACTTGCTTGTTCACTGAGGACAGATCGAGTGGGATATTTAAGCTGAAATACATCACCTGTCTTGCAGGAAAGAGAGCTTTGAATAACTCAACCTCATCTTGTGGAGCTTGTTTCAGATTTCTTTTTGCCTCACTTGTTTTATCTTGGTGTCCAGTGCTGTTCAGCAATATTTTTTTGTGTTGCTTCTTGACACTTGAAAAGCTAAAAATAGCAAACAAAGCATCCTATGACAAGGGAGCAAGGTTTTTACAAGGGTTATTGTTTAAATACCTATTGTGTGTTTGCTGCCTAGAATTGCTGAATATGCATTGAAAATCTGATTTTTTAGCGCCTTTTGTGTTGATCTAGGTCATTTCATCCCCTCTCTGTGCAGAGCAGAACAAATAGGTAGTTCTGTCAGATCCACCAGGAATCGTTTATAATTCAGGAAGGACCTTTGTTGTAAACCTCCCATTATCTTCTGTCAGCCCAGAGCCTCCCAACAAAACCTCAGCCTGTGCTGCTGTGTGTTGCTCTACTTCTGTCCACAAGCAGCTCTAAGGCTCCTGCATCCAAAGATGCAGATGTAAAACTGATTAGGCTTGTGTCTTTCACAAAAAAATAAAAATAAAATTAAAAAATGTATCAAGAAAGAGGACAGAAAGAAACTTTTGGTTCATACATCACTCTCACTATCTTGCAACTCAGCACAGGCAGGCCTTTAGCGAGCAGAAAATAAAAGGGAAAAAACATTTTGGGGAAGGTGGCAGTGTGGTTGGGTGAAAGAGCTTGAAGAATTCAGGAGAGATGGGGTTTTTTGAAGGAACCAGTGTGAATGTTTAAACAACAAGAGTACAGTCATATGCTTTCTTTCTTCCTGTACCTTCACTGTGAGAACAGCAGCCAGCTTCCCAAAGTCCTTGTTCAGGCAGGGACAGAGTTAATTTTCTTCCCAGTAGCTGGTACAGTGCTGTATGTTGGATTTGGAGTGAGAATAATGTTGATAAAACCCTGAGGTTTTAGCTGTTGCTGAGCAGTGCTCACATGAAGTCAAGGACTTTTCAGCTCCTCATTCCCTGCCAGTGAGGAGGCTGGGGGGCACAGGGAGCCATGAGGGGACACAGCTGGGACAGCTGACCCAAACTGGCCAAAGGGACATTGCACACCATATGGCATCATGCTGGACAATAAAACTGGGGGGGGCTGGAGGGTGACTGGTCAGCAGGTAGTGAGCAATAGCATTGTGCATCACTCTTTTTTGTATTCTTTTATCATTATTATTATTATTTTTTCCACTTTCTTTTCTGTCCCGTGAAACTGCGTTTATCTCAACCCATGAGTTTTTGCCTTTTTTTCTGATTCTTTCCCCTATTCCAGTGGGGGAGAGGGAGGGAGCAGGTGGCTGGGGGAGTTTTAGCTGCCTGCTGGGTTAAAGCACAACACCCAGCCTGGTGCTCAGAGGGTCTCTGACACATTTCATGCTTCTGATGTAACCTGGAGTAATGGGTTTGCCCCTGTCCATGTGCAACAGTGAAATGGCTCTGTATGGTAGAGAGCAGATTGCAGCATCAGTCTGGCCCCATAAATACAGCAATTACAGCAGTTTGTTTGTGCAGCTGAGTGGAGCTGCCATGTACATCCAGGCAGTTGGAGAAATCCAGTATATTCCACTGGTCACTGAAATACTCCAATGATCTGTGCAGCAAGGGAAGGTCAGAACGAGACACTGAAGGCAGGATTGTCAATGAGCATTGAATAATTCACTGTTTCTCAGGCTGTGAAAAGCTCAGAAGAATCTCTTAGTTATCCATTGGTCCCCAGAACTGCTGAGCAGAGGGTGCTTTGTTGTTCTTCCTTTAGGGAAACACTTTTATCTACATACATAATTACTTTGGCTTCTATTTACTCCAGTTTTATGGGGAGATGGTTGTGGGAGAGATGATATTTTACAGTGACTGGTTTTAAATTATGGTGAAAACAGGCCTGGCAATTCACACTGGTTTTGCATATGAGCAGAAGAATTTGTTGTAGTGATTGTACAGGATACCTTCTCTGGAAAACAGGAGTAATTTCTAGACTTCTTCTTCCAAAAGTTTCTAGTTTGATGGCTCAAAATGGTAACTTCTTCTTTTCCTCTTAAAATACCCAGGTTCATGATTTTCAGCTTTGAAAAGGAGACAGATGTAATTGCTGTCACTTTGACCCCAAGTTATTATTGTTCAGGGGAGAGATGATGAAGGAGAGTGTGGGTGGGTTCCTCTTGATATCACAGAATCACAGAATGCTTTGAGTTGGTTAAAGATCATCCAGTACCAACACCCCTGCCATGGGCTGGGACATATTTCACCAGAAGGTGTCTGCTAGACACATAAATATCAGTATCATTGATCTCTTAGTTATCTATACTAAACACATAGATGTCCTGCCCTCCTTCTAATTTTATTAAAGAGAGAGAATAAGACCTGCTCTTTCCTTTTTCAAACCGGTGAGATGCTCTCATCTGAGCCACCTCTGGCCCTAAATTTGGCAAATGATGCTGAGAGGCTGCTGACTGCTCATGGCACCCCCCTTGCTGCTGCTCAGCCCTTTGGGAGTTGTGACGTGGGGTGCCAGGGGCTGTCAGTCAAGCCTCCATTGATCTGTCAAACCCAATTAATTATTTAACTGGGTTCTTTCATTGTTCCAGCAGCATTTGTCAGTTCCCTGCCAATATAGGGTAGTTAGCCACTTGAATGCTGTTTGGATGAATCATGGAAGTTTATCTAGCAAATTTGTTAGGCAGTGGCTGAGCCCACGCGCTGACACAACAGTGTAGGGTTGTAGGAAAGAGCTTGTCTGGCAGGCTCCCAGACAAGCCATCCCAAGAGCCATAGGATTTCATTTCTGATCCTGAGGAAAGTGGATGTGTGTAGGATAGCACCTTCCAGCAAAAATCGCTGCCAGTAACGTAGATTAAATAGTATTTTTCCTAGCAACAGATACTAATATGAGAAGGTTTTCCATCTGTAGGAATTCATAGGCTCGAGTGTTCAGCTGTGGTTGAAATCCACAGCTCTGCCCCTGAGGGTGTCCTACAAGAGTGAGTTCAGTGGAAGGGCAGTTTCTTTTCCTGCAGAGGTCTGGGATGTGGGAGAGATGTGGCTCTGCATCAAGGAGCTGCAGAAGGGTTTGTTTGATCTCTTCAGCAGCAGAGGACTGGTGCCAGTTTTTGTGCTGCTCTTAAAGTTCCTTAAAATGGGGGCCAGTGAGGGGAATGTCTCTTCCAACAACAATATGGCCCTGCTAGCAAGCTCTTAATTGTTTCTTAGAATCACAAAATGATAAAATGATTTGGGTTGGGAGGGACCTTAAAGATATCTGGTTGCAAACCCCTGCCATGGGCAAGGACACCTTCTACCAGGTTCCTCAGGGTCCCACCCCTTGGCCTTGAACACTTCCAGGAATGGGACATCCACAATTTCACTGTGCAACCTCTTCTGCTACAAACAGATATAATCCTCAAGCAAGGAGAAAGGTGGTAAGTTCTTCAACATCCAAATCAGGAGAGGGTAAATCTATTTATTCACATTTGTTCATTAGTGCAAAAAGAGGAAAGTGACAGAAAGTTACAAAAAGTTGCCTTGCAAGTGAAAATTTCCCCTCTTGAGTGCCATTGAAAAAGCATTTTGACACTTTTGGATTGCTGAACTGTAACCCAAGTGCTATTAGCTCTACAAAGAAAGGATTTCAGGATCTTTCTGTGGTATCTCTTAGTTGTTACTAATCTTACTTATGTCTCACAGCTGGGGCACACGAAGTATTTCGAGCTAGTTATTGGTGTCAGTGTAGCAGTCAAACTTGGCAATCTCAGTATTCTCTGAGCAGCTGCATGGAAAAGCCTTAAGAGTATAATCACATCTCAGTAGCCTACAGTAAAAAAAGCCAAATTACATCTCAGGGATGTAGCATCATCCACTTTTTAATGGAAGCTGAGTGTAAGAGTGAGATCATAAAATCACTGTTTAAGTTGGAAAAGACTTGTAATACCATTGAGCCAAACCATTACCCCAGCACTGCCAAGCTCACCACTAAACCATGGCCTCAGGTACCACATCTATGCATCTTTTAAATATCTCTAGGGATGGTGACTCCACCACTGCCCTGGGCAGCCTGTTCTGGTGCTTGACACCCTTTCTATGAAGAAATTGTTCCTAATATCCCATGTAAACCTCCCCTGGTGCAACTTGAGGCTGTTTCCTCTTGTCCTGTCACTTGCTACCTGGGAGAAGACACTAGCACTCTCTGGTTACACCCTCCTTTCAGGGTGTTGTGGAGAGAAGTGAGATCCCTCCCAGCCTTCTTTTCTCCAGGATAAACACCCCCAGCTCCCTCAGCTGCTCCTCATCAGATCTGTGCTCCAGACCCTTCCCCAGCTCCATTTCCCTTCTCAGGACATGCTCCAGCACCTGCTTGTATCCACCAGATTGGGGCCATATGTGCCTTGTTCTGCTGTAATTCTGTCAGAGCAGGAGATTTTTAGATATTCAGGTTCTAGTTTATAGCAAAAACATGTGTCTTTATATAAGGAGCTTTAAAACTGTAAAACAGCCTCCTTGGGAAAGCTTTATGGGATTTTTTTTGTCAAGGTTATAGCTAGCATGTGTTTATATAAGGTTTACTTTTATTGTCATTGGCTTGATGTGTTTAAAGGAAATTATGGTATCAAGAGAGATAGGACAGTGAGTGGGAGAGGTAACAATGAAGAAAGAAACATTATTTCATGCTGTTGAGCTATATTATTTAAAGCAACTGAAAATTGTTATTGAATAAATGATACGTAAATGTTGAAAATGAACATTTATGCTCACACACAGAGTGCAAGCAATCACCTGAGATGGTCCCAGAGGGATTATCAGGTAGCCCTGGATTACTCACAACAACTGTATCTTTTAGGAAGCAGAAAGTTTTAATTAGCCCAGCTAGATCAGCAAATACATCTGACTGGCTAAGAACACAACACAGATCAGTTTTATAGCATATTGTGCTAGTGGGGTAAACAACTCTGAGATAAAAGATAGCCCCCAAGGTATCACACCACTTGGATGGAAGGGGCTCAGGAGATCCCTTGTGTTTGCCTGTTCTGAAGTCTCAGAGAGCCAAGGGAGAGATGTGAGTCTGTTAATTTTGTGTACCCAGGAGATGATACCTCTGTGTGTTTGGCATGTAAAAGGGGAAGTCACCCAAGTAAGTCAGGCCAGTTAACAGGTAGCTCCTGCCTGATATCAGTGGAGATGTGCTCCTCAATGGACCCTGCTTTCAGTGGGAAAAACAGGTATTTTCTATTAAATCTCACTGATATTAGCCCAGTTTTGCTTGCAGATAACTGCTGTGTTTTATCAACTGGAGTGGAAGTTAGGATGGGCAGTTCAGAGAGGAGACAAGTTGTTTTAACAAGCGTACTGTTGTAGAAAATTTGAATAATACCACTGAATCAGGCCTTAAAATACTATTTTTCATGTCCAGCAAGAGATTTCTGTGCTTAAATTTTGTTAGGTTGACTTTCAGAACTGAAAACCCGTGTGACATTTTTGCACATCCAGAGACGCTGACAGAGCTGGGGGGTTTGTGTTGCTTTTGTAAAATGCAAGAAAAGCCCCATTCTTTGGGAGGTTTCATTATCCCAGTACTGCCTGTGGTGCTGTACCACGTTTGGTGGTGCTTGGGGATGTCAGGTACTTGGATGAAAGATGACAGATAGCAGTTCTTGGTTTCTCATTGCTTCCTTTCTGTAGGTCTGAAGTAGTACAAAATCGTGTTCCTCTTGAACATTCTGAGAGCACTGAGGACTCAGCCTGCATGTCTCTCATCCTCGTTCATCTTTCCTGTGGCTTTTTCTGCAAGAACTTTGGGAGAACTGGGAAAAGTTTTCCCAGCTGGTGGAAGCATACTCTGTGTGGGAGTATGACTGGAGGTTCCTCCTTAAAGAGCTTTACCCCTTTCCCTTCCATTTTGGAGGAAGGACAGGACAGCTTCCAAACTGGCATCTCTCCCTTGAGTACCTGCTGTGCATCCCTGTGAGTGCTGAGTCAAATCCAGTTGTGTTTCAGTAGGAATAATTTGGTCATGAATGATTAAGAGTAGTTTTCTTCCACTGGCCGGCAGCCAGCATGGATTTGTCAAGATGAGTTCATGGCAAATTAATCTGATTTCTCTCTTTGACAAGATAGCTGCCTAGAGAATAAAAGGAATTGAGTAGATACAATATATCAGAACTTTTTAGAAGTCTTCTGACAGTTTTTTACTTAGTGGCCTCACAGCAAACGAGTGAAAGATGATCTCAACACAGTCATAACAAAGTTGGTGATAACTGATTGAACAATCTCTCTCAAAATATAATCAAGGGCTTCGCTGCCAAACTTGGAGGGAATTGCCAGCGAGATTTTTGCCCTGTGTGTGATTCTGTTCAACACTTTCATTAGCAGAGATGAGTGACAGAACAGAGAGAGCACTTTGGGAGGGTTCTGGGAAGGGATGCAAGCAGCTGAGATGACAGCATCAGAATCCCTAATGATCCCAATGGATTGGAAAGGCGTCTCCAAACCAGCAAGGTGAATGTCAGGAGAGGGAAACGCTGTGCACCACGGGCAAAGAAGGAAAATCAAATGCATAAGCACAATCCATGGAATAACTGGATCTGCTGTTGTGAGTCTGGAGAGGATTTTGGAGGATATTGGAGGAGGAAAGGGAAAGGTGACTGCAGACTGAATGTAACAGCACAGCAGTGTGGTAAAACCTGTAAATTTTGCTCCAGACAGTATCAGGAACAGTGCTACAAAAAAGCTGAAAAGGTATTTATTCTGCTGGGACTAGGACTGGGTAGTGACCTTTTCCCTTTCTTTTTTAGATACAGCATTTTAAGGAAGCTGTAGAGCAGCTGGAGGGAAGGACATCATAAAAATATGTTACAAGGCAGGATCTCAAGGGAACAGTTGGAAGAACTGACTTTGGCTTAAGGTGATGGAGGCTTAAGGGGAACACAAAGATTGACTTCTATCATGGAAAGAGTGTGCTTGAAAGGGAAAAAAATACTGATCTGTGTTTCCTGGAGGGCAGTCAGGTCACTTAGGAGGGAATGAAAGACTGATGCTGGAAACAGGCATTTTCAACACCAATCCACCAAAATTTTTCAGCTTGGGTAAAACTTTGCAGATCATGGGCAGAGCCAGCACTAGATTTGGGAGACTCCAGTTCATTGATGAGCATTGCTACAGGTATCCTTGCTCCTCCCTCAGGATTGCACTCCCTTGCTGATGCTGGAGGGGCAGTAAGGTACAGCTACAAATCCCTGTTATGTCTTAGCAAGGCCAGGCTAGCAAAGCTCACTTTCTCTAGGTGGTTGACCATCCTTAAACATCTAGTGAATAATTTCAGTACAGGAGTTCTGACTTTTTTTGGCTTAAAAAATTTTTGTAAACTGAACTATGATTCTGAGCTAAAGGTTCTTGCCTCTGGGTTTTCATAATGACTTTCCCATTAATGAAGATTGACACTAAAGAAGGAAAAAAATTATATAAGAAATCTTGTTCCCCCCCTTTTTTTCTCCCCTTGACTTCATTTCTTTAAAGTTTGGGTTTTTTAAATGCTGCATCTTTTGGTGTAACATACTGGAAGAATAGTAGAAGGATGGAAGTAAAATTTTCCTTAAAGACTGACAAAAAAAAGAGAACAGGGAAATTTGGGAGCAAATTTCTTACTTTCAGCCATTTCTATCTTTTTCCAGGGGAAGCTAAGCAAGCAGGTAAAATGAAGAAGACCAGCAGATAGAAAAAGATATTTTTTAAAAGTTGAAAGATTAGTAAGCTTTTATCTTACTTTGTCTACATTTTTGTTGCGTAACAACATGAAGGATTTTCTAATAGAGCAGAATATTTAATTTCTTCTAAAGTGTCTCATGAAAATTAAAGCACATTTCAAAGCTCCATTGTGAAGTGTAATCAGAATTGAAATAGGATGAAGTTGATGGAAAGGGGTTTATAAATATCTGCTGCTGATTTCTGCATGGTGATGTGACAATGGGAGATGGAGTGGAGGCTGTGTTCCTCTGCAGGAAAAGCCCAGCTCTGTAGGAATGGCATCATGTTGGAAGAGTTGTGTCAGCTTTTCCTCAGTGGAAGATGGTCAGTTCTGAGGTAAAAGCCCTTTAAATTGGATTTTTCCTGAAGCTGAAACACTGGGAGGAGCAGTCATATCCATGGCCCTACAAAATTTGTGGTTTTGCATGTACATTCCAACAGTGATGGTGGCAGCTACAGAAAAATTGTGATTCTTACATTGTATTGGCAAGGCTGAACAAGCTGGACTCAGCATCAGTGTCACACAGGCAAACATTGTCACCCTTTGAATGGGTGTTGCATCCCTTAGGTCTCATCTCTCTTACCTCATGTGATCAAATGATGTTAAGTTAAAGGCTAGGAGGGCAGAATAAGGTGTGATTAATTCCTGTCTATTTTTAAATTCATTTTACCCAGTCCCTCAATGCTTCCTGAACTGGGAACTTTAAACTCGTGGTGTGTTTTTTAGCACTGGAATAGTCCCACTGGCCTCATTGTTGCTGAATGAGAATTTACCTTTAAGTGTTCTCTGGCCACAAACCATGGTGAAGGGAACATTTCTGACATTTCACATTTATCAGTGGATCTTCCAAATACAGGCAAGATAGAATTAGGAGGGTGAGTCCCATTTGAAGGTCACCTGGGCTCATGCCTAAAATCCATGTAGGTGTATTGTAAAAAGCTCAGCATCCATTTCAGTGAGGTCCTATGTATGGAAATTATTTTTTATTTTACATGATATGTTTGAATGACACCTGATTGGTAAAGGCATGGGAACAAACCATCATGCATATGGTGAAAGGACAAGCTTCATTTGCCTTTCTTCCTCCTCTACCAGGAACATTTCAAAGCATAAAATCTGATGCCTGCTTCCACTCCCTTATTTTTGAGGAGATTGAGGCATAAAGAAGGTTACTACTGAGCTTCATTAATGCAAGCATTTCCTGCTGAAATTGATAATCCACCTTACCTAAAGGAAATGTAACTTTCTAGTTAATCAAACACAATCTTTCTGCATTAGCACTTGAAAGGGGGAAAAAAAAAAGGCAAGTCAATAAGGTAAGAAAGAAATTTGGAATAAAGCTGCTGGCACCAGTGCAGTACCAGAAACTATTTAATGGCTGTGAGTCTGAAATAATTAAGTGTGGGTGAAGACTGGTCATGCAAGAAGGATCTTGTAATCAAATCTTCTTGCCTGAAGATGAATGAAGAAGGGGAAGGCAAGTGTGTGAGATCCCTACAATACCTGTGGCACAGTCACAGCCTTGGGGGCTCTTGGCCAGCCTTCCCCTGCCCTGTGCACGAGGTGATTTTGGCAGAGCCCTGCCCTGCCAGGCTGGGAGTGTGTGATCCCATGGCAGTGATGCTGGGCTGAGCCCCATCACAGCTTTCACTTTCTGTCTCCTCTGGGAAGTCAAGGGGTGGCACTGGCTGTTAAATGGGATGTAAAGTGACAGAATTGGAGAGGTTTATCTGAAACATTACTCTATTTCAAAAGAATAATCTTCATTGGCTGAACTTCCTTAATATTTTTCAGGGGTTACAACAGATGCACCTTATTTGTGTGTGTGCTGATGAGCTTAGGAGCAGGGTTACAATTTTACTTCGTAGATCCCACTGGCTGCTTTGGACGTTTTTAAAGAAAATATTTTTTTCCCAAGCTTCTGAGTGGGGCCCAGCACTGCAGCTCTTTATCTTCCACCAACGGCTAAGGGAGCAAAGCAAATGAAAGCTTAGAACAAGTTTCTGTTTACCCTGCTAAAAACCCAAACAAGCCCAGGAATAGCAGACAGTATTAATGAATTAAATCCTAAGTGCTTTGCTAAACAGAGGACTTAATGGTAAATGCTGGGGCCCTCCCACTTCTTCCTGTCGTAGGAACAACTGAGATTTAAACTCCCCTGCATTACAGAAAAAA
>VZTT01035076.1:91819-104568 GCA_013400855.1 Buphagus erythrorhynchus | reverse complement strand
GACTACAAGGATTTCATGAGGTTATGCTGGGAGAAAATTAGAAGGGCGAAAGCCCAACTAGAACAAAATCTGGCTACTGTCATAAAAGATATTAAAAGGTTTTTGGTAGACTTGGCAGTGTCAGGTTAAGGGTTGGACTCAATTATCTTAAAATTCTTTTAGAACCTAAATTATTCTAGAGTTCTAAATAAAATTATAAATTAAAAATTTTCAAGGAATTGATGACAAAACAGAAATGTAGAATTGGTTACATTTTCTCTCCTATGTGTACAAAGATAAAACAAATATTTAAGCATCTAACTAAAACTGTTCCAACTTTTTAAAGTAGCCAAATATCCTAAAATTTTACAAAAATCACCATTAACTAAGTTTGTTCATCACTATTAATGTGCCATTTTGTTTCCAGAAAAAAACTTTAATTCTTAATTTTAGGGTCCCAGATTTAAAATGACTGGTCAGTTCAAAATGCTGACATTCTGCCCTGCTCCTTGCAAGATCCTATGGCACGAATTTGTTGTGGTCGAAGTTTGTCAGGTCTTCTCTAGCATGAGACAGTGTAATATATGTGACTTCCAGTGTTTTCCAAGGACATGCTATGACACTAGCACCTCTCTAACAAACCTGCACAGAGGAAGATGAACAAATTTTCTCAGAGCCACTGGGGGTTCTTTTGTTTCATTGGAGTTTTTTAATTTCAGTTCTGTTGAGCCTGGCCAGAGTTAAAGGAGATTGTTAAGGGCTTTGTTCAAAGGGCTCCAATTGCTGACAGGCTTGAAGCATTGGCCACCTCTGTAGGAAGGCTCTTCCAGTGTCTGGCTACCCTTTGGTAAAGGCAGTGTGTGTTGGGACTGAAGGGGAGTGTAAGGAACCTGCCTCCCTAATTTGTCCAATGCATATGGACATTTGTTATGAGCCTGAGTACTGCTCTACAAGTTCATACCTAGCATTTTTTGGGGGGAGCCCTCTTTACTCCTTGGCATATGCAACCCAAGTATGGGAGATTGATTTTATTTCATTTCATTTTCCCAATGAAATTTTGCCCCAATTGTCCTTACAGATTTTTTTTTTTTTTTACATAAATTAGCACTCATATTGAGTACAACCATCACCCATGTTATAACTTGCAACAAAGCTAAAATCTTATTTGGCCTTTCCATGAAGCATGGCAGTCCTAGGAAGGACCATTGCAAATTGAGAAAGCAGTATGTACAATTTTTAATACCTTCATACCTCTGGCAGGACCACCTGAAATGAAGATAATTTTTATGACAGCTGGTAACTTTTTATTTCACCCTAAATATTCAGCAGATGACCATAGCAAACCATAAAACTGTCTGCCTATTCCAGATGAAATATGATCCTTTATAACAATTTTGCTGAACAGATTTTGGCTTTTTAAGCTAATCAAGAGTCATATGTGAACAGACTGTGTTCTTTATCAAATGTGTTTGTTTGCCCAAAATTTGCCAACTGGCTAGGTATTCATCAGATTCCCCAACCAAAATGTTTTTACATTTATTTCCATCACAAATTCTCTCCTGCCCTAACCTTTCTGAGGACTGCAAATGAGTAGTACTTGGTGCTTCCTTTTATATGGAATATGAAGAGATCTCTCCTATCCTTACTTTTACATGATCGTTAACTCATGTCTTGTCGTATTTCCAATAGCATATTTTTTCTTTATTTCAGCTTGTCAAGTGGGATTTGCAAAATAGGCTCTCTGTTCTCAAGAGCACTGTTAGCTCCACACTGACTTCACAGCAAAAGCACTAAGCTAAATTCATGGCTGCTTCACAGTAACATCCTTCTAAGGACTTAGCTGAAGCTACTCTTAGTTCGCTTTGAGGTGCATTATAGTAAATGGAAAGATTAACAGTGAGTTTCATGAAAATTTGGACTCTTTTCCTTCCTTCCCTCTGTACTTTAGTATCACTTTTGGCACTATTGGGAGCATTTTTCATCTGTGTGCAGCCAGGATGTGGTGTTTGGTTTTTTTTTTCGGTTTTGTTTGTTGGTTTTTTCTTCTTTTCCTTTCCGGTTAGTAGTGCATGTGTGTACGTGCTCTTGCCTTCCAAGATTTACTGACAGAAAAAAATCAAAACAGCAATTAAAAAATTTACCCGGACTACTGAGAAGCTGTTAAATTATTAAAGGAAGATTTGTGTTACATCCAATAGAAAATCAAGTATGATATTTAGGACACCTGAATTCTTCAAGGTCATCCAAAATAAATAGTCTAATTTGTGTGACTTCAATTAATCCAGTATTCACATGACTTATGACTTACAGTTTTTCTTTCCTTAGTGAAAGCTAAGGTCTCCAAAATTAAAAAAAAAAAAAAAAAAGGAAAAAAGCTAACAAAATATTTTTCTATTAGTCTTTGTAGCTCAATGATATTTTCTTCCAAGGGCTGAGAAACAAAGAAAAAAAAATAAGTTTCACTGTTTAGAGTTCAGTTTTGCTCTTTGTTACATTTCAAAGACTTACTGAGAAAAAATACAACTGTATAGAGATGGCCCATGACAAATATAGTAATACTTTTGCATTTATCAAAAACTTGCCCTATGAAAACTTCATTGAACATTGTTTTGTCTCTGGCTGAACATAATTACGTTATTTCTTTTGTTTTAAAAACCCACACATTTCTTACTGATTGTCTTAAGTGAATTTTACAAATTCAAATGCATAAGTGTATCGATAACTTATAATGATGAAAATTAAATAGAGTGGATTTTGACTCTGGGAAGTTAAGTTTAGGGAAAGCATGACTTCTCATTCTGGATTTACTGGAAAATCTCTTATTTACACAAAAGGATTTTTTATTACTGATTAGAGACAATTCATTCAGACAATTCACATGTTGCTTTCTACTACAATACAATTATTTCTATAGGTGACATTAAGGCAGTCACCTCTGCAGTGTGGGACTATATGCTTGAAACATTAATTTAGGTGCTCATTCCAAAATAGTCAAAAGCAAATCCTTCAACCATCAAATATTTATTATCTTTGTAGGTATGCATATTATATTGAAATATGATAATCCAAAGCACGTTTTGCTGAGTGAATACACACTTAAGGGAAATGGTCTTTTTTTAAACATTGACAAGTCCTGTTACATGTTGTTTTCTACCTCCATCACCCACATGAAGGATTGCCTCAGGAAACACGTGGATGCTATCCTTATCCCTTGCAAGCATTACTGATGTTTAAGCTCGTTTTTTTTTATCTGAGATAAACTTTCATGTAGAAAAGGGTAGAGAGTGAGTGCTGTGCACTATGTTTTTGTGATCTCTTCCACAACCCACTGCTTAGAAGCTTCACAAGAGGACTGCTGTGCCAAGCCCAGGTTCCTTCTGCCTCTCATTCACTTAGGGACTGAGAATAATTTCATTTTCTAGCTACAAGAAAGCAGAATCAGTGATAAATTCATAGTGTGCTAATCCTATGGGACTAATCAGCTGATAAAACACACCAACAGATACTTTATTGAGACCATATATTAGCATATACAGGCATACAGATGTCTAGGCTATGCTGTACATAAGTGTATTTGCACTGGCATGCTCTCTGCTCCCCCAGGTGAATGTTCTTGTATACAAGGCTTTTATTCCTTCTGTGTTTCTCAACATGAATCTGAATGCTGTTTGTTTCACATGATTTGAATGGGAGCTATGAACCTTCTCTCACATAGAAAGTGGCAGATATGTTGCCTCTGGAAAGAATTTCTTTCTGCATTCTGTCAAGCTGCTCCTTCTTTGGTGGTGCTGGTGGTGAAAGTATAGTAGTGAGGAGCACATGAACTCATTCAGTCAGATTATGCTATATTCACAAAGCTTTTTAAATTCACCATCACATCTCTTTGCTATGTTAAGCTCATCTGGAAGATAGTTACTGAGGCAAAATTTTCTTGCCCAGCTGCAATGAAACCCAGGGAAAGCAGGACAGACATCCTGCATTTGGGCGCTCTGCTGTCCTAATGAATTCCCAGCTGAAATTTCTGAGTTCTAGGGCAAACATCCAAATCAGAACCTTTTCCAATGACAAATGTAAGGACAGTCTTCATGATTTGATTTGAAAGCCATATCATAGCTACATTAGGGCAAGGAACTATTTTTTACTTCAAAGTTTTGGTGAACTTGCAGATTTTTACCTCCTTTCATCATATTAAAATGACAAGTATCTTCTCCAGCCTGGATTCGAGAAGCGTCAGTTAACACCTAGTCTCTCACACATCCTACCTCCCTGGTGTACACAAGGTGTTACTGAGACAAAATAACAGAGACTGGATTGCAATTGCCTGTTAAACATCGAGTAGCGTGGGAGGCCTGCAGATAAAAGCAACTTGCAGTTTGGAGCATGTTGTGATTGGATGACTCAAGGGGAAAGAAACAAAACAAGGAGGTTTCTCTCTTCCAGCTGCCCCGGGACCCGCAGCACAGGTGAGCAGTGCCTTGGGGTCGGTGCTGGCAGTGCTCTGCAGCAGCGCAGGACCCTGCAGGGTCTGATGAGAAGGGCAGCTGAAAAACAGCACCTCTGACAGTGCCCAGCTGCAGATCACAGGGAAAACCTATGTGTGGAGAAAACCTCTGCTGCCACGCTCTTTCTGGTCAGAGGAAGGAGACTTCAGTGCCTGCTCAGGCTGCAGTCACACAAAAACTCAGAGCTACAGACTTTGGCTGACTTTCTGTAGCAATCCCATACTGGCATATCTACTACCACTTTTAACTAAAATGACTGTTTCTGATAACTTGAGAAGTGATGCTGATTTACGTTGTTTAGTTATTAACACTGAGAGGGACATTGCTATCTTGACCCTCAAAAAGATGAGATTGAAAAAAATCTTCAAATGTAAAGAAAAGTCAAATTTTCAAGGAAATCACTTTAAAAATTTGTTCCAGTGGAAATCTATCTTTTTGATTAACCTTCCATAAAATATATAACATTGTGGAATGACAAGGAAAAATTCAAAAAACAACAAACAAAAGTTGACAACTTGAGTAAACAGGTGCTTTCTCATGAAGCATTTCACTTTTAGTGAGCTCAAGATTTCTGGGGTGGTGGTGGTAAATTGTTTTATTTATTTATTTATTTATTTTAAATCCCTGATTGGCACCTTGTTTATGCCTCTAAAGCTTTATAAGAGAAAGAAGGAAATCTCTTTTTATGTATCATTGCTTTTTCATTTTTTAATGTCATTTCATCTTTCTTTATTATAACACTTTTTTATCTTACTCTTGTAGGCAATGAGAGCTTAGAAGAAAATTATGTGCAGGACAGTAAAATGGGATTTGTCATCAATGCAATATATGCTATGGCTTATGGGCTACAAAATATGCATCATTCCCTTTGCCCCGGACATGTTGGACTGTGTGATGCTATGAAGCCAATTGATGGCAGCAAGCTCTTGGAGTTCCTCCTCAAATCCTCATTCATTGGTGTTTCTGGAGAAGAAGTTTGGTTTGATGAAAAGGGAGATGCCCCTGGAAGGTAAAGAGGTTTCATCCCAACTAATTAAACCAGAGGGTGGGAAGTGGGAATGTTGCTGTGTTTGGTGATGTAGATTTCTTTGGCATTTTTTCTGAGCCATAAAGCAAGGACCAGTCTTTCCAACAGCCAGGAATAACACTGGTAACACATGGTATCTTATATTGGGACAGGAACTACAGTAGAGCCTATAAATTTCTAGTGCTGCAGGAGATGACAAACCTGGTAACTCACAGACTTCTGGTGTGCAAGGTACTATTGGGTCTCAACACAAGGTTTTTAGTATGTATAAAGCCTAATACAAATGATTGGAATTTAATGAAGCATTTACCTGATGTGGTTTTGAATAGAGGGCTGTAGAGCAGATCCTTTTCCAACTGGAGCTCTGCTGAAACCTTGCCAGAGACTATTTAGTGTTGATTGGTAAGCTCATTTATGATCTCCTTAATTTGTTTCACTCCAAATAGAACCTGATCAGTCCCAGAATTTAAAGTTAGGTCTGTGTAGAGCAGGACAAATAATAGGGGGTGTTTGGCAGAAGTTTCTGTGTTTCACTCATTTGGGGTCTGGTCCCAGCCGTGGCAGCTGCTATTGTTCAGCCCTCCCAGCAGACATAGGATGTACCCAAGCAGTGGGTAAGGCAGCACCTTGGTGGACTTGGATGTCATGATTGTTTCTCTTATGGGAGCAAACTGACAGAGATCTTTCCTTTCATTTTGTTTTGTGGGTTCTATTTTAACACATGGATTTTTTTGTTTGTTTTCTTTTTTATAAATATATTTAATTCAACTGCTGAAGTACAAAATCCATTATTAATTGAAACCTACCCAGGGATTGCTTCACTGAAGTTTGTTTTCCTACTGAGTTGTTAAAGTGTTATAAAAGGCTCTCTCACTCCATCTTTGGGCTTATTGCATAAGTGCATCTGAGTGCCACCACCACGCAAAGGGAGGGCTCTGGAGCAAACAAGAGCTTTCATGTCTTTTCATGCCTCCAAAGAGTCTTCATAAGACACAGTGGTCTTAAAGACACTCTTATCTTTATTACTAGGTTTTATTAGCAAAACTGGCCAATGGTCTACCATTTTCTAGATTATGGTTTTTTTTCTATTGTCATATTTAAACAGTATATACATTTAAGCACCTTGTTACATTTAATTAGTAACAAAAAGCTTATCAGTTTGATCTTGTTGAGTGTTGACTTCAGAATTTTTTTAGTCAAAGAATACAGATCAGTTGGGTTAGGCTTTGAAAGTAGAAGCAAGCAATCCCCTTACGTTTGAACACATACTTATCGACACAAATGCATAAATCAAGTCTTTGCACATATAATTTAGATAATGTAGAGAAATTACTGCTTAGTGTAGCTTTATGCTTTTTGCACACTATTTGTGTCCATTAAAGCATTACTCCAGCTTTGCATATGCTGCATTTTCTGTCTGTTAGCTATTTGGTTTGATGTTTAGATGTAATTTTCCAATTTTAGCCTAATTCTTATTTATTATTTTGTCACCCAAGAGCATTTCCACAACTCTCATCACTATGAAGCATAGAATTAGATTGAACAATTGCTGAATTCAAAACATAAGAGAGTTTATATCAGGATATGTCTCTGAGTATGCCAGAATGATGGAATTTATTCCATCCATCATTTTGGTCTATAGAAAGGTTAATTTTTCTTGATTCCTTGGCCTACTTAGAATTTGATAAGTTATTTTAGGTAGGGAGTTTTTTGTTATTGTTCCTCATTTGTATTTTCACAGTTGGAGCTAGCAAGTTTGGGGAAGGAAATTCAATTAACCTTTTTGTTATTCATTCTGTAATGCTTGGATCAATCTGTGGCATTTATGACGTGGGCAATGTCATATCAGAGAATGGCTATGTGTACATGAACTGTGATCCGCACAGTCTGTCAGATCCTTGTATGGCAGCGCTGGTTTAAGAGAATCATCTGTAGCATCAGACTGGCTGTAATGTTTCCACAGCTTTGTGTGGAAAGTCCCTTCGTGGGTCAATGAACAGACCATAGCACTGTGTCAATACCCAGAAGAGTTTTCGTACCTCATCAAAATAGAAAGATAAACACCACATACAACACCTAAATATAGCAAAGTCAGCCTGCTGTGTAATTTCCTAGTTTTTTGGCTTTTCTGTGCAAGTGCAAGAATGTCACACAAATGTGTAAAAAGGTTTTAGATATCTTGTCCTCAAATCATGTGAACAAATCAACTTCACAAGGTAGAATAATATTACTTCTTAGGAGGCAGCAACCTTTCTCATAATTTTCGAAATCTGTGAGGTTCTTTGAGCAATCGACTCCCACAAATTCCTAATTGTCATCATCATGAGCTGAGCAGATAGAGTTGCCTGTAGTTATGTTTGTCTGGCACTCTCATAATCTCCTGTTTTGAAACCTGTACAGCTTCATGAAACCTTAACTATTTGTTTAGATACAATTCTTTTTCTGTCTCAGGCTCAATTCATGGTTTCAAGGTTTAATCAAAATGAGACTGGAAAACACAAAGCACGTAGCCAAAGGTGTATTTCTTCTGTGAATAATCTTTTCTTTGTATATCTCTTATGCAGAAATATGAAGCAAACTTTAACTGGAAGGGCACAAATGTAGTCATACGTGACTGCACTGCCTCTGGGAAAAAAATGACATGGATGTAACTCTGGAAACTCAGCAGTATGTGCTCACTATACTGTCATTAAGAACGTGCTGGTAAAACTGCTGCACTTTTTACTTTCATTGAGTAGCTCCCACTTCCTTTCTCTGTAGCAATCATATCACTCAAATTTCCAGAAATGGCTGGAGAAGGTGTGAAGGATACAATAGTCAACACAACATACTTCTCTGGGATATAGAGATATCTTTTTAGCTCTGGTCGATTCTAGGTAATTGCTTCCTTTTACCTTGTGGTTAAACCTTACCTCTCTAGAACAAACATTTGCATAGACCTCTGACCATAAAATGCTTTGTGATAGCAGGCAGGAGAACTTTCATCCCCTACAATGAACCTTTGATACGTGGAGAAATGCTGAGGTTCACAAAACTAAGAAAAATTTCACCTAACTATCATTTCATCTTAACTAGACATGGAATTAGAACCATGTAAGTCTATTTAGTTCAAAATTTCCAGTAGTTGCTCAGGCTTCAGTCATGACAACACTACCTACTCTAATGCTTTGAGTAAGTAATCAAATTTTACCTCATGCAAAGCCTTCAAACTTGCATGTAAACAATTTTTTTTTCAAATATGCAATTTTGTTTCGGATTTTGGATTCATGGGTCATTACTTCAGCTATTTACATCCCAGCATTGGTCAGCATTGCTCTCTTCTGTCCTGTCTTCCAGGATAACAAACATCAGTACCACTCTAGTATTATGGCTATGGAAAAAGGTAACTTCAGCTATCTCAGATTAACTAGAGTAAGAGTGTGCCTGTGACCAGCTGATTTATATTCTGGCTTGCCTTATAAGTAACTTGTTCATATGACACCACCTATTGGGTCATATAATTTCCCAATATACCATAGAGCTTGCTCTTATATTAAAAGAAGGATTAATTTTCTTACTCACTGAATGTTTTAATGTATTCTCTAAATGTTGCTGTGTGTGTGAAATTCAACTGACTCCAAGAAGTTTCACTCTCTGAAAGCTTCACAACTCTTGTCAAATCCACTTCTTTGGGGGTCATAATTTTTAGCACGGACACAGCCCAATATGGTTAAAGTTGTAAATATGTGAGCAAGGGGATGGGAGGAGGTGTTCCAGCACTGAATTTGTCTTTCCTCAAAGCACAGATTTTTCATTAAGAAAAAGAAGGAAAGGATAAAGAACTTAAACACATCTCCATATACCAAGCGCATTTGCTAGACCACATTTTTCCATTTAAAATTCAAGCTGCAAACATTGTACTACAACTTGTCATACTGCAAGACTGTGTAAGAGCTTTTAATCTACATACTTTATTCTTTGACAGGTAACCTATAGGAAAGGGAATAATATTACAAGAACACAGGAGAAACTCTTAATTGATATTGCATTAATGTCACTCTGTGCCTTGTGATGTATTTTTATAAAAATGAAAAAACATGTGTGGGCTCAAAAATTCCAGTAAGGGAATGTGAGGCTTTAGTAATCTTTTATTCCCATTCCTGAATTACTTTTCCAGCCCAGAGTAACTCATTTTGTATCAGTCTAATATAAGGTCAAACTAAAATCCAAATACATTTTCCTTGCTAGGAATAGGCATGCACATTTCTACTGAGCTTTACTTCTGTCTGTTGAGTATCCATTATGAAATGCCTGACTCTCACTGCTTCTTGTTATCCTGATTCTTCACAAGCCTGGAAACAGCGTGTTTTTTTCAGGCACTTCCTTTAGAAGAACTGGGATATGAAAAGCAATTGCTCACTAATGAATTTGAAATTTACCCCTTTCCTAAGCATTCCTTTGATTAGTGGCCAATTCCCAACCAATGGAGCTGCCTCCTGCTTGGAGCTCAGTAGCAGGGGTTCCTTTTCACACGAGATTCAGTGGAGTTCTGCAGTGGCACTGGCATTATCTGAGCATGCATATTTGCAAAACTGAGGTCTAATTACAGCTGTAAATATGCATTTCTTTAAATCATCTTTAACTAGAGAAACCCCAAAGACTTAGTTAAGAAAATTACTCTGCTCTACTCTAGAGGATAATTCTAGCACCTCTTCCCTCTGTGAAGTACAGGGAGAGTTGAATTTTTGCATATTTGGACCTCAAAATGGAAAAGAAACAAATGGATGTCTCTCTTTGCTCACAACCAAACATACCAATTTTTTTTATGGCTCATACTTTGCTTACCTTACCTTTCATTCTTAAAGCACGTTAGCAACACTCATTATAAACAAAATATTTTTTTCTCCAGAGACTGAGACAATCCAGTACAGAAGAGCAAGGCAGTAAATCTCAGGCTTGGAAAATATAAGATGCTTTGTTATTTTCAACTCTAATGCTGATTCCTTGTTCTCAATGCTCTTGTCATTTATTAAACAAAGTCCTTCCCCTTCTCATCTTGAGACCAGGCTATGGGTTTAGCCTCTTTTGTGGTTCTTCCTGTCTGTATACACTACAAGATTCATTCTTCCATTCTTGCTTATTTCCTACTAAGAATCAAGCTACATTCTGTGGGTAAAAGAATGAATATAGTAATTATCAATAAGGGATGTACATACAGCAAGTCCAACACATTGAAGGCAATGGGGTAGGCTGGATGTTTATTGTAGCAGTTTTTTATGCTTCCCTTACCTTAGTCTTGGGAAGTGCTCTCCTTGCCTGGGGTGAGGAAGTAAATGTTGTGACTGAGGTGCTAACTTTTCCTGACAGAATCACTGGGCTGCATAATACGAATGGTCGAACTTTGAGCTTACAGCTAACTTATGGCAAATCAGTTTGGTTGGTTTGTGCATTTCTGCTTAAGAGCTCACAGCAAGGGCTATATTACAGCCAGCCTGCATGGAGACACCAAGTGAAGGTTAAAGAAGTTTTGACAAATTATTCGAAAACACAGCATCCAGACATTGCTTACATGTGCATCTTCAGCAGAGTTTACTGTCTTTGGTGTGTAGTTCTTCCTGGACACACAACTTTTTAGCCACAGTTTTATGCAAGCAAGGCACACAATCAGCAATTGTGTGTCAATCAGAGCTGACACTTCTGGTGATTCTGCTGCAAATCTTAAAGTATTTGGGTTTTTTGTGAAACCCAGGTCCCTGGTATTAAGAGATATTTAGAGGCAGAAAAAGAAGAGCCAGGTAAATTTTTGTCCTTTATGTTGCAGGACAATGACTCACTGTTTTTTCCTTGCAGATATGACATCATGAACCTGCAGTACATAGAGCCCAACCGCTACGACTACGTCCTCATTGGGACCTGGCACGAGGGCGTGCTCAACATTGACGACTACAGGATTCAGATGAACAAGAGCGGAATGGTCCGGTCCGTGTGCAGCGAGCCTTGCCTGAAGGGCCAGATTAAGGTATGCCTCAGACACTATCTGCTATAGAAATAGGAATATCCAGTCAGTGTTTTTCCCTAAACCCAAGCAAGCTCCTTTCAAGCCAGTGGGTAGGGCTTCCTTTCCTTCAGGAGAGCCAAAATTATAGAACGACTCCTAGATTAAGATTTTTCTTTAACGACACCATATACAGGCCCATGTTTTCTAAAATCACCCTCTGTAGGGATGCAGAATCTTCTAGTGTGCCAGAATTTGAATTTCACCTTATGTGAGAAAGATTTTCACTTAGTCATTGCCAAAAACATTCAGTGGCTGTGATTCACTTGGGGGCTGATCTTGAAAACATCATGACCCACAGGAATCCAGTATTTTTTTCCAGCAGTTATACCTGCAAGGAAAAGTCGAAAAAAAATCAACAAACTCCACACCTATTTGTATTTCATGTTCACAGCAAGACAAATGGAAGTACAAATAAAATCACTCTGTGCTCATCAAATAGTAGCACTTGCATCAGGCTACAAATAATTTGCTACCAGTCACGTCTGCACGATGTAGAGACATGTTTCACCACTATCAAAATGGTATGGATGCGTTAAGTTTAAAATGGCAAGAAGCCCATTCAGCAAAATCTCCTTAGAGTAGACCTTACTTTCTATTTTCATTTAATAAGCACATTTGCAGCTTTTTATTTCTATATTGCTAATCTAAGCAAAAGGCAACTGATGATTTGGCAAAGGCACAGTGACACNTTTGTCAGAGCCCTAGGAGCCAGAGATATCCTTAATCTTTCTTTCAGCCTCAGGGTAATGAAACTAGGAATCAACACAAAGAAATAATCTTTTCAGCATTGGATCATTACATTTAGCAGCCCACATAGCAAAGAAAGAAGNTATCAAAATGGTATGGATGCGTTAAGTTTAAAATGGCAAGAAGCCCATTCAGCAAAATCTCCTTAGAGTAGACCTTACTTTCTATTTTCATTTAATAAGCACATTTGCAGCTTTTTATTTCTATATTGCTAATCTAAGCAAAAGGCAACTGATGATTTGGCAAAGGCACAGTGACACACTCCAGCATCTTGGAGGAGAAACATTATTGGTATTTACCATCCTCCCAAACATTTTTCCCTGTTTTTGAGATTGTGCAGTTTGTGTATGTGTGTATATGTAAACACCATGCATCCAAAATGCCAGCTTCAGTTCTCATTGAAGTCTATTGGACTCTCTCCACACACTGCATGAGGAAATGTTAACAAAAAAAAAAA
>VZTT01035076.1:43937-91214 GCA_013400855.1 Buphagus erythrorhynchus | reverse complement strand
ATAGCAAAGAAAGAAGTTTTCAGGGATATTTTTCCCTAAATGAGCTGTTCCAAAGTATGAGGTTGATCACTGCTTAATTTTTTTTTTCCTGCTAGAACCCAATAGATCCTTTTAGCAGGATGTTTTGTAATTTGTTCTGATTTTAATTTCTATTTACACTTGTGTTATGAGCCCCAAAAAGACTTCCACATTAATTAGAATGTATGTGAATGTGCTTGTGTGTACATGTATATATATGTATTTATATTTATTAGTTACTCTTTGTTCTAATCTTTGACTTTGTTTACTGCTTTTTACTATGCAATAGATATTAAGCATGGGCTGAGCTGCTTGTCCTGACCTCTGCCATCTCACAGATTAAGCCTCACATTTGATTGAAAATATGACATTCACCATGCCTCTGTACCAGAGGGAAAATGGTTTTGTACTTTTAACTCAAAATGCTCTCCCTCAAACAAAATAAATTTGTCCCCAGAGGTTATCCTTGAACTCCTAAGCACAAATTTTAATACAGGGATCGATTCAAAAACATGATTTGTGTTTTCTAGCTGTTTGAAATGTGCCATACACAGGAATCCTGTCATGTTTTAAACAGTGTACTGTGTTATGTGTTTGCTGGAGGGTGGTGATGTGTGCCTCCTTGTTGTCTGATAGAGGATCAGAACCGAGGACGTATTCTGTATTGCAGGTGATCAGGAAAGGAGAAGTGAGCTGCTGCTGGATTTGCACTGCTTGCAAGGAGAATGAATTTGTTCAAGATGAATTCACGTGTAAAGCCTGTGAGCTTGGCTGGTGGCCAAATGCTGACCTGACAGGTAGGGATGTATCCCTCCAAACGCATTCTTTTTCTACAGGGCACAAGGAGAAGGCCATGTGCTGGACAGTGAGATGGGAGCATCCAGAGATATTAAAAGTACATATTTGGACACACATTCCAGTGCAGTTTAGGGTGACTGTCTTTCAGCTTAGTGCAACAGCAGAGACAATAAAGACAGCAAAATTTCTCCCAAGAAGAAATGTTATAGTCTGTCTGTTCCTTTCCTTCATTTAGGACAAGTATTAATAAAGCTGCTAAGACTGCTAATGAACTCAGCAGCATTTGCAGCAATTTAGCAGCACCTATCATGAGTTCAGTGCATTCTTGTCATATTGACTTGATAATCTTTTCTGATCATTTTACCATGCAATTAGTAGCACTTTACCTGGGATTTCAGGACCTTCAGTGACTGATTACTGGACTCTGGTATAAAAGATCGTTCTCACTGCACCAACTAGGAAGAATAATTTCAATAAAATCCTGAGAAAAGTTGTCTCAAAAGAGTTAGACTTGGTCTCCCTTGTGTATATTCTTTGGATGAGTTGCATGCTTTGGCATCCTTCTGTTTATTTTTTACTTATCAAGGTCAACCTCCACATCTACTCTGGGCTTCAGAGCAACCATTACCCCAAAAAAATAGCTGCAACACGTTGAGAAGCATCACGTCGACCTTAACATTTGCTTTGTACCATTATGAAAGACTAGAGGCACCTCTGCCCCATGTCACCTCTGCAAATATTGGATGCCAGCACTCAGCAGGGCATCATTCCTAGTCAGAGAAACAATCTGATCACCTAGCCAAAGATCAAATGTGCAAATTAACATATCTTTGTCCTATATCATGACTGGCTGACAGCTAGATGTTGCTACAACATTTAGCACACAGACAAAATCCTCAAACTTCAATTAATTTGTTATGTGAGATACTTCAAGCTACTAACTGAAGCCAAATGTGCTCTCAGAGTGTGTATTTTGAGAGGGAAAGCTAGCCATTTCTCCAGCTAAAAATACACTCTTAATCACAAGAGACTGGGAAATGTGACCCATTGTCTGTCTTGGTTTTCTATGGAAAAGAAGTTACGGTCATGTCCCAGATGTGTGTGTAAATGTCTATATTCCATACCTCCCACTCCCACCACCCTGCCCTGCCCCTGCTCTGTTTTGCAGCTAAACTGACAAACAGATTTGTCAGGACACAGAAATCTCAGTGCTCATTCAGACCCTTCAAGTTTGATGTCAGTGGGTTGTAGGGAGAGGAATTAATGAAAAATACACTCTGTAAGTGCACAAATTGCAGGAACACATCTGGCATTAATAGAAACCAAAAAATCCATAGAACCTTTCATAAATGTCCTGACCATTTGAAAACTCATATCTAATTCCTGCTCCTAGGACACCAGCATCTGCTTATTTTAAAGCAGATATCCATACACAAACAGGTTTTTCTGGTCTTGGAGGTTCACAGAATTGTTTGTATCTACTCTTCAGGGAAGAAAAGGGGATTTATTGATTAAAAAGGAGCCAGAACAAAAACCTGGTGAGAGATCAATATGCACTTGAGAGAATATGGTTCAGTGCTACCGGCTGCTCAAAGTAGCTCAAAAGGGGTCATGTCAAAACGACAGGCACTGCTGAAAAGAGTTGCGGAAAGAATCAGTGCTGGAAAAAATCTCCGGGGCATGTTGCAATCTATTAACTTTTAATGAAATCAGTAGATGACCTGCTGATTTGTGTTTCTTCTCAGCAAGGAGACTGGACTGCTGCTGTTCTAAAATCACAGCAACGTCAGCCAAATGACAGCATAGCCATCGACTTATTTCCTAGAGAACATTGAAATGGCAGTCTGCTCCCGCACAGCTTCTTCAGTCTGTCTCATTGAAGAAAAAACCTTCCTTTTTTAACCCCTAAAATTGATTTACTTGAACTATACTACAAAGTACAAAGCTGTGAAAAGAAGCTGATGCCATCCTAATCTTTAGAAGAGGGTGATTTATCTAGATAAACTCTGTCTCTTGAACTTTGTGGGAGTCACCATTGGTATGATTTAATTTGGAATTCTCTTTTCTTGCCAGGACTCCCATCAAACATGTTTTTATAGCTTGATTTTATGTGTTGTATTCATACCCTGACAGTCACCATAGCATCTAGACACAGACAGTAACATCTCACAGTGCAGATTGTTTTTCCCTTTGCCTTAAATCTTAAATGCTAAACAAGTACGTGGTTTTAAACTCATTTTCCATCACAGATGGAGGCTCTAAAATCCTTAATCCTTTTAAGAAATGTGAAGCACATACTAACCTATTTCATAAGACATGCTTTTCAAGGTGCTCATTTTCTCCATTTGAAATCAGTCTCTGCTGCTCAGCAATCACTTCCTGACATTTTAATTTTATTTTTAAATGTACACTTTTTTTTTGATTGCTTCCCTTAAATATGAATTCAGTGAAGTGGACTCAGCAGACACAAAGGATTTCTCACTGCAGATGATGAAAACTTGACCTGAGAAATAGTCACTAAAGCCAGTACCTTTGACCTTGTGCCAAGAGAAATCTTTTCTAGTACCAGAAATATAAGAGGATGAATGTCAAGCTAGTAAACTCAGTTTACATAAATTATCTTAAATAAGCTCTAAAACAAGATAGGGTAGGAAGTTTTATAGTCTTATGAAAAGAATCATAAGGTTTTGGGGCCATCAGTTACCTGGGTTGTGTTAATGACCTGAGAAAACATCATAGATTCTCTTATTGTCCTTGTGCTATGAATATAGTATTAAAAAAATTGATTAGCCTTCCGATCTTGGAAATTATTCACAGTTAAAATGCAGGAAAATGCATGAAAACTACAGACAGCTTTATGAAAACTACCAGACAGCTTTTACCAGAAAATTTTAACTGTGAATCTTTTGCTCAGATTTTTTTGAGGTTTGGGTTAGTTGCTGAGGGGGAACCCTCCTTTGTTTTGTCTTGTTTTGTTTTGTTTTGTTTTGTAAATGCATGCACAATTTCATGGGTATCCTCCCCCAGTCTCAGTGGGGTTCCAGAGCCCACTTTCTCCTAGCTGGGAAATGACCCACCTTCACAGATGCTGACAACCAACTGTTAGCTCATAATAAGCAGTGTAGGGAACTTCTTGCAGTTTGTACAATATGTGGTTCTTGGCCTTGCTGGTACACAGGAATTACACTGGTTTAATGAAACATTTCTAAGCAAATCTTACACAGGATAAGCTTAAAGCAAACAATAGGCTTAACTGCCATGTTGGATCTGGGTTAAGCCCCTGAAAATATAGTTTAAAATGGAATAATGTTAGTATGTCTTGATGTTGTTAAGCTTAAAGTCCCTATTGAAACTTAACCCTTCCAACAACCACTGACCAGATTCTTGTATGAGAAAAGCTTCACATGTATAATCAATGAGCAGGAGTTTCTGATCCTTAGTCTTTTATTAAATCATAGAGGAGTCAGCTTCCAGTCAGGTCTGCTGAGGCCAATGACCAAAGGTTCACACTTCTAATAAAGAGGTTTTCCTTCATATTTCACCACAAAAGTACTGGTTAGAAGTATGGGTTTCCTATCTGAGTCTTGAACAGACCATATTGAGCAAAATAATTTTCTATATAAAATTTTCTCTTTATTTTATAATATTTTCTTTATAAAATAAGACCTCTGGTAGCCACTGCTATAATTCCTATTGTTTTTGTTGTTACAGACATGTGTAACAACAACACCTGTAGTTAAGTTAGCTTGGAGACAAAGTATACAGAATTACAAGACCTTATTTCAGTTCATATGACATTGGCAGACATCAAAAGTTCAAGTAGAAATTTTCCACGTCATGACTTTGCCTTGGGCTGATTTCTTTTTTTTTTCTTCATTTTTCTTTCTTTTTTTTTTTATTTCAACAAAAAAACATTTTTTCTCCTCTTTCTGAAAATGATACTACAGTAAAACTGTTCAACCCTGATCTATACCTTGTCTTCTCAATTATTTGGAAGGAAGGACTTTACATTACAGCACAGATATCTACATTACAGTAGAGGTATCTGTTGGTACTTTTGTGTCACCATGTGGAAGATGCATATAAATTAGGCAAAACTGTGGGACTCAGAAGCTTTTAGTTGATACATGGTTTCTGCAAATACACTCCATGCTGAGGAGGAAGAGACTGAGCATTAATTTTGCCCCTCAAAACATCAGAGCCCTTGTTAACATCTAGCAGCAAAAATGAGAGGAAAAAATGCCTCTCTCACAAGCTTGCTGACATTACCATATTTTCCCTGTTCTTTTCAGCCATGTCCAACAACTCAGACAGGCAGAGTTCATGAGCAGCCAGTTCAGGATGAGAAAAGCTGGACCAGCAGTTTGTAATGAAGACATCTGTGTGGAGAAGTGGCTAGAAAATAACTGAACTGTAAGGCAAACTGAGATAAGGATGGTGAGGGACTGAGAGGAAAGATACTTGAGAGGTGGGAGAAAGGTAGAAAAGGTGAGTTGTGTCCAAGGGAAACTGGAGGAGGACAGAAACAGGAAGTAGGAGAGGCCGTGGATACTTCCCTTGGGATAAAGAAATATGTTAAAAGCATTTTGGAACTATTAAGTCAAGACCAGAAATTAGAAAATGCCATAATGAAAGTTGTCTGTAACAGCTTCACAACCATAACATCTTATTAACACAAAGGATTTTATTTTCTCAGTAGTGTTTATTGCTAGTATTTCTTCAGCACAACGAGGAAGATATCCAGAGACTCCTTTAACCTGAGTGTGAGAGAGAGCAGCTAAATACTGTCTTAACAGACACCTATGCTTGAATGTCTGTGCTAGTTGGAGACTCTTTCCAGTTTTTACTTGAAGGCATGCATATACTGTGGGTTTGACTTTTCCAATAGAATTAAATTATATTATTTAGTGGGAAAAAATGAGCAGAGGATTTGAAAAAATAAGAATAAGATAATGTGAAGAGAAAAATGCAGGAATGTACTAAGAATGTGTAGTATCTATGATATAATTCTATTAAGATTTTGGGTTTATTACAATTTTTCTGTCTATAGACCTTTGATTAATTTATATTATTTATAAAATCATTCTCAAAAAATATAGTAGATCAAACGATAGTGATTGTGGTAATGATTAAATAAATTAATCTGAGGAGGTAAAAATCCTACCCATTTGCAACAATGCTTTCCTTGCTGAAATGAGGAGATGATGGTGAGTTTGTGTGCATTCTGATCCCAGCTGTTCCTTTGGTATGCTGGGCTTGTAATCAAGTGTCTCTAAAACCAAATATTTCCAAATCTAATTTCCTGTTGCAGCATCATGAGAAAATGTTTTGGACACCCAAAATGGATGGCTGTTTCTTGAACATATTTCATCCAAACTTTTCCAATATGTAGTTCACTCCTTTGTAAAATGGTTTTAATAATCCATGTCACATAGACATATGCTAATGTTTGGATTATACTGAGATCCAGCAAAAAAGGTTCTTCCAGGAGCTGCCTTTCTAACATTCTGTTTCTCTTCTGTACACTGCAGGCTGCGAACCCATCCCTGTAAAGTATCTCCAGTGGAGCAATATAGAGTCTATTGTGGCTGTGGTCTTTTCCTGCCTGGGGATCCTGGTCACCATGTTTGTCACCCTTATCTTTGTGCTCTACAGAGACACCCCTGTTGTCAAGTCCTCCAGCCGCGAGCTCTGCTATATTATCCTGGCTGGCATCTTTCTGGGTTACGTCTGCCCTTTCACCCTTATAGCTAAACCCACCACGACATCCTGCTACCTCCAGCGCCTTCTGGTGGGCCTCTCCTCCGCCATGTGCTATTCCGCCCTCGTGACCAAAACCAACCGCATCGCGCGCATCCTGGCGGGCAGCAAGAAGAAGATCTGCACGCGCAAGCCGCGCTTCATGAGCGCCTGGGCCCAGGTGGTCATCGCCTCCATTCTGATCAGCGTGCAGCTCACACTGGTGATCACACTGATCATCCTGGAGCCCCCCATGCCCATCCTCTCCTACCCCAGCATTAAGGAGGTTTACCTTATCTGCAACACCAGCAACCTGGGCGTCGTGGCTCCTGTGGGCTACAATGGACTCCTCATCATGAGCTGCACATACTATGCCTTCAAGACTCGCAATGTGCCCGCCAATTTCAATGAGGCCAAGTACATTGCATTCACCATGTACACCACTTGTATCATCTGGCTGGCCTTCGTGCCCATCTATTTCGGGAGCAACTACAAGATCATCACCACTTGTTTTGCAGTGAGCCTGAGCGTGACAGTGGCTCTGGGGTGCATGTTCACTCCTAAGATGTACATCATTATAGCCAAGCCTGAGAGGAATGTCCGCAGTGCCTTCACCACCTCAGATGTGGTGCGTATGCATGTCGGGGATGGCAAGGCACCTTGCAAGTCCAACACTTTCCTCAACATATTCCGGAGAAAGAAGCCAGGGGCTGGAAATCCAAAGTAAGTGGATTGACTGCAGGTACACATCTATCTGTATATGTCCCTCTCTTTGCCATCCTCTCTTGGTTGACTGTAGTCTGCTGAATAGTAAGGTATGTAACAGTTTTTCATCTCATGTGTAGCAGAGAAGGTGAAAATGACCCTTTAGTTCTAAGCCCGGATGGATATTGACACATTGCTTATTATCTTCTCTCCTGCTCCGAAGGCAGCCCTGTGCACAACTCCCTCTACCACTGGGGCAGGTCAGGCAGTGGCAGAGTAACCAAGCTCCATTTGCAGCTTCTTGCATCTCCTTGTTACATGTGCCTGTGACAGGGATCTCATGCTCAGATGTGCAGTTGCTCTGCATCACGTTCAAACCAAAGTGCTACTGTAGCCTTTTAGAAAAAAAATCTCTGTCTGAATGATTGTAAATCGCATGTACTTGCCTAAGGGCACTGGAATGCGTGTGAAAGCTGAGAACTGAACATTAGTTTTCAAGGTAGTGTATTGTGACAGTCCTCATGACTATGATTCAAAAGCTCTCTCCATGCTATCCCTGTGCTCTATTTAATACTCAGCATTATGAGCAATACTCTTACTCATCATTTGTGTAAATCTCTCCATGTTCTCAAACTCAGCGTTGGTGTGAAAGTTGCAGAAGTCAACTGATGGTGAAAATGAACTTGCATTCACATCTTTAGAACTCATTATTTTCCTTGCTAATAATTAAAAGCAACCCAGATGCAGCAGAGCGGGAGAGAGAACTGTTACTTCAAACAGCATCTCCCTGTGAGAAGCTATCTGTAAATTTGCATTCTTTATTATCTTATTGGTTTTTAATCTTTAAAGACACACCATAGGGCTAGAGTTGAGCTTAGATGATTTTTGTCCAAATTAAAAAAAAAAAGCACCAGTGAAACCTACATTTCTGAACTTCCCAACAGAACTAAAATTCACTTTATTTCCAGTTTTTTGGGATCTGTAGGTTTCTCTGAGTCACTCAGGTTGGTTTTGATTCAGTTTGCATAAGAATCATTTCTCATCTGTCCTGGTGATGGAGGTAATACTGTAGAAAACCCATGCTGTGATCAATTTTGTCTTTATGCTACTTCAGTACCTCTTATTTTTTCTCTAGACAGAGGGTCAGAAGGGAAGGGAATGGAGACATAAGTGACCCAAATACATATCTCAGTGTGCCACAGAGGCCACATCAAGGCTGTTGACTCCAGAGCTAAACAGAGAGCAGGGAGTGGTGAGCAGCCCTAGCAGCCACCACCTGCAGGGAGATGGCCAAAACTCTCTGTCACCCAAGAGCTTGAATTCCATGCAAATAGAAAAATGGAACCTGATTCACCTTCCTCTGACTCTACGATAGTTAGATGGGGACTCAAATGTCTGTAAGAAACTAGAGTAGTGTCCCTGCAGTTTGGTTTCTGGCTGATAGTGTTGGTTTCTTTAAGTTGATGTCTGTCAAAAAAAGAGGACTTTTGAATATTTTAGGTCATGAGACACTTAATAACTAATTCTCTGTTCTGCTTATTCTTCATCTACCTTTATTAAAAATTTTTTAAAAAGTAATTTAAAAGATCCAAATGTGATATACTTAGAATACAGTTCTTGATATGAGAGAATATTACATCCTGTTCAAAAGTTGAGCTTCTCCTTCATCATTGTCACCTTTAAAACTCGACAGGGCTTACCTGAGCTTTTTAGCAATTAGTTTGTTACATAATTTTATTAAGACTTTCTCGACCTCTCTATTAAGCCTGTGCAAGTGTTACGAAGCAAAAAAGCTCTACAGAGTTTTAAGTTGCTTTTCTAAACTAAAAGCTCAATACTTAGTTAATATGCCTTTTTTCCTCAGGTTAAGCACCTGTGTCTTTTATACAGCCAAATTCCCACCTCTGACCTAAACCTCTTGTGCAGTTACTGCATGTTCTTCACCCAAACCAGCACAGGTGCAGAGGCACCCTGGGATTGCTGATGGAAAAGGACAGCACATCTCTCTCTTCATGGGCATGAAGAACTGAAAGAAGTTTAATAGACAAACACGAAGCTTTGGAAATAAAGTCACAAGGCAAAACAAAAAGTAATTTCAGGGCTTTGGAGGGGTTTTTTAGCTACTAGCTGAGCCCATTGCAAAGTTTCTGAGGACATTGTGACAACAGATAAAAAAGTGAGTCACTGTGGAAATCAAGGAGGAAAAAGTAGAATTTGCTGCAGCCTTTGAAGCACCAAGATAACTCTAATGTGTAATCATGTCCTTCCTGAAACAGGACTTAAAGCTACTGGTACACGCTCAATGTCCACAGGAATGAACTCCAGACTGATTTTCAATGGTTTTGTTTGTGGGCTTTTTTGTTGTGTTTTGTTTGTTGATGTTTTTGCTTTTGTTTTGGTTTTGGGTGGGTTTTTTAAAATTTTGGTTGGTTGGTTTGTTTGTTTGAATTCTCTATCAAAATCTGGGATTTATTTGCCATTTTTTCTGTAATTCTAATCCCTGTGCATATGTTGCTCTGTTTCTAGATTCTTCAATAGTCTCTCCCATGGCCACATTTTTCTGTCTGAAGTGGCCACCAGTTCTGCACTCAAAAACTTTCTCTTCTAGATGTATTCATCTCTCTTCTTGTTATGCCTCCTTCCTTCTAGTTTGTTTTTCTTTTTCTGCTTTTCAATTTTCATCTCTTTTCCTATCTGTATCAAATATCTTCTGTGCTTAATCCATTGAATTCCAATTCCTAAACGAAAAGTGGCATCCATTTAAATGAAATTGGTGTGGAAATATAGAGTTAAATTGAATTAGTTTTAAAAATGGAAACTAGTTTACATTTACAAGGGCAAATCAAAATTATATAAGCCTTCATAAAGCATTTTCATGCAATGTAGTGCTGTTAGTTTAACTAGTATAGCTTGGGGACTAGAGCAAGCCAAGACACTCTTTTTTCTTTTTCCCAAAGTAGTGCAAAAGAATTAACCAGGGAAGTCAATTAACACAGGATCAATTAGTAAATTCAAAACCTTCAGTTGCCTCTGGTGATGACATAGAGGTCAGAAAAGTCATGTTGAAAAATGTCTGTCCCAGCTGCATTGCCAACAGAGTTTCAGTGAAAACAATTTTCTTAGTAGCACTGGTCTTCACACAAATAATGAAGCACACTGCCTTTACTGATCTGTTGCACTCTCAAGATGGTATGCACCGTCTTGAGGATTTGAACTCGCTCTTACTTTGATTGAGTTAAACTATGAGCAATTCAACCAGCACTGTTTTCCATAGAGCTGGTTGGGGATTTTCCAGTGGAACATATATGTTTACCATCAGAAAATTCTGGCCTTTCAAATTGTTTCATAGAATTAGGCTTTGCTGGTAAGCATTTTCTCTGGGCCAAGGGGACATTCTTTTTTCCCATGGAGAGAGGAAGACATTGGGAAATCATGAGGGAATCTTACCCCAACAGTTAAAGAACTCACTTAGGCTAAGAGTATCTCCTTCATTTCCCAGGTGGATGCTCTATAACTGCATTATGCACTGTCCAGGGCAAGTCTCTTTCTGTATGTTCTTGTCCAGCAGTATTTTGGAACAGAGGAAAAAACATTGTAGTGCAAACCCTAGGGAAATACTTTGTATTATTCTGTGAGAGAGCTTGAATCTGGGTCGGAGGGATCCCTCGTGAGTATCTTCAGCACCAAGCAACTGTCATTCTTCCCCTCTTGTCAAATGAATACTTAAATATGTATAAAAAATGGAGCAGCTCCATCAGGAGAGGTAAAGAGAGAGTGATATCTGCTGCTTGTGTTGAAGCTTTGTGGGGACATTTATTGTTCGTTTGCTGCTTCATGGTATTACAAGATCCTGGCTGTTTTAGGATGATGGCATAGCAGCATTTGTTAGGAGAGCCTTTTGCATCTATTTTTTATTTTTTCCAGATGTGAGATGGAAACTTTTGTGTATGGAACTTGCTGTGATCTTTAGCTTTCTTCTTGGCCACAAAAGTTATTTTGGTCTATGATGGTCAATGAGCTCGAAGAGAAGGACACTTTTATAGTGCCTGTACAATCCCTTCCCTGAGGAAGCAATGCTCTCTTCTGTACTATATAAAGAAAAAAATAGCAAGTGATGCTTCAGATGCTGATTCTGATGAGGGTACAGGAAATGCCTTCTCCAGCCACTGCTTCACATGGACCCTAGACAATGTACAGGAGACTGAAGTCAGGCCTGCAGGTCTGTTGTGCTGCTTTTCTGTAGTACACACACAGATAGAGTTGAGCCACACAGCAAGGTTCACCTCTTCTCTCATGCTTGTTGTGGGTTGTGGTAGCATGAGAAGGATCAGCGCTGCAGGAGTCATCGCAGGGAGAAGGTTCATTTTGTGTCTTTGGGTAATAAGCTCCAGGTCTGGCAGCAATGTTTATCTCCTCCCTTAGTCTTCACATATAAATTATTTTAAATTTATGGTTGAGACCTCAGGTCTGGACCATTTTAGTGCATTGTGAATCAGAGTAAGTAAGGATTTAGTTGTCAATATACATTATGTAGCAAAATCAGAGTTAATAGGAAGCCAAGTAGCAAGACTCACTGGATGGCCAGGACTCCACATTAATGCATAGGCTATCTGCTTTCCCCTTGTAATTTTAGTATATTTACACTCAATTATTTTTCATCCAGCTGTCTGCCTTTAGAAATGAATAGCTGATTTAAAGTACTTCCAAATGTAATTAATCTTTTTCACACATTTCAGCAGTCCATGCCTCTAGACTGCTGTCACAAGCATCCAGTCTGAGCAGTGTTCAGGCAGTCACCTGGTCCATGGATCTCTCAAATTTGATTTATTTTATTCTGATAAAAATTTGCAGATAACCCAACATCCCCTAGTAACATCTTCTTGCTTCCCTTTGTCCCTTCTCCCTCTGTGCTGGCTCCCTACATAGAGATTTTGACTGAGAATCAGGGCTCTCAGTAACCTCTAGTAACACGTCTGTTCCCTTAGCATAGCTTAGGGAACCACCTGCTTCATCTTGCCAGTTATAAATTATCTCCAGGTATTCTTAAGTTAATTTTTCTCTTTAAACTGACTTGCTGAGTTGCCATTTCAACGTGAGCAAGCTGTACTGACAAGCCGTGCTTTTCTGGACTCATTTCTCTTGGCCATTCACAGTCCACAAAGGTTTTTGGGCTCTTCACCTCCTTCATTTTCAAAGTCTCTCACAGACACAGAGTGAGGGGAATCTTAGCACAAGTATGTCCAGAAGATTTTGGTTCACTGGTTTTCATGGTGGTGGGAGGAGGCAAATGCACAATGCAGCATAGCAAGACTTGGAGCTTCTGGACACAGAGAATAAATGTTTAGTATGCTCTGCTGCAGTTGCTCAAATGTAGATATTTTACAGCCTGTCACTTAATCCAACCTAACAGCCCTGTCACAGGAATAAGTGCTCAGGAGTACTCCATCTTCTCACTATTATGTTATTATTCTGTGCAGTCAATATTCTATCTTTAAGCAGGGGTTATAGAGGCAAGGAGAGAGGGAGAAAAGTGTGAACAGAAGAGGTGAAAGCACTTTTGATATAAGTAAAACAATGCCTTTTGTCCTGATATCTGCAGGCTAAATAAGTGAAATTGAAACAAACCAATCTATCTCAACCTGGCACAGCCACACGGGGAATATTTCCCTCTGTCTGCCTGAAATGTATCAAAACTTCTGAAACAAGTAGATTTAGTGGAAAGTACAAGCAGGAATAATAATAATTGGTCACCATTGTACCTTCTCTTGTAAAAGAGATATATTAAATCCTGTGCCTCAGGACACAAGCCCAATGTGAGAAGTATTTTTTTTGGTCCTGAAGCTCGTCATCTAGCCTGCAGCACACAAGAATTATCTTTAAATGTTTCTTATACAGATTAGCATCTCATGTAGTTTTACCTTCCTCCAGCAGTGCCAAACTAGAATAGAGACAATTGCTGATTCTAATAGGAGATGGTAGAGTACATTGTTTTGCAATTTAGAAAACTAATGCAGTGGGTAAACTTCTCGTGTCCTGCAGTAGTATTGCAGACACAATAAGATAGACCCTAATTTTTACCATTACAGACCTTGGAAAATACCACTTTCCAAGGGACTTTCAAGAAGACCCTTAAACCTGCTTTGCCTGCCCAGCCATCCTACTGAAGCTTACCCCAGAGGGAAATGGCGTATTACAAAAGAGAATTTTGGAACAGCAGAAAGGATGTGAGCTTCTGTCAGTGGGAAATTATACAGAGATGGAAGAGAAAAACAAAATTGGCAAAATTGTACAGGACAGATTAAGTTGCTTATTTAAACAATTTTTTGCTCGATATCTGATCTCTCCATTAACCTCCAATAAAATGCTGACACCCACACCTTATTTTTGGGGCTGACTCTGTACAGCAGTAGCACCATGGGACACAAGGTGCTGTGCTGGTCCATGGCTTTGAGGCTCTCAGCTCCCCACCAGGGCATGGGGTCCCAAAACCACTGGACATTTGGTTCATGGTTGCATCACATCCAAAGAATATCATGGAGGAGTCTGCTTCCTTACAGGTTGTTGCAGATGTGGCAAGGAAGGCAGGTGGCACTCTGGCCTGGCCTGATTCATCTTCCTATTGCAGCCCTCCCCAACATTTACCCAGCTTCTGTATTTAGTGTAGTCCTTCACCCTTTTCTGAGGTTGCAGTGCCTTTTTGGGAAAGCCTCTTGCCTGCTTACAAAGGATAGCTAAAGGTGTTAATGCCAAACATCTCTCTCCTAGCAGTCACTATGTTTACTGGCTTTGCTGGGCTGTTTGCTGGTCTTAAACCACGAATGATTTTGCAGACACATAGCACTGTGACATGTAACAGCTCTTACCCAGTTCTCTTGTGGATGTAATGTGAATTTCATGTAAGAAAATACAACAAACCCAGTCAAGCTGTTCTGTCCTTGTCAGTATATTGATTTAAGTGAATATTTAAAACTCCCAGAAGACAGTTAGATGGCTTCAAAGAGACTCTTAGAACCAATATTAAAGAACTGGGAAGAAACACAAAATAATGGAGGAGTGTGAAACTTGACATTTCCAATAGCAATCTTTTCTAGCTCTGCTGCAGGGTTGTCTGTTAAATTAGATCAGTGTAACTATATCTAATATTGTCTTCCATAGCCTTGAATTTGCATTTGATTATGATGTACATATATTGTAGTTCTGGCCCATAGACCAAAAATAAAATACAGAATAAGGGATAAAAGACTCTCAGATGTCATTCCACACTTACATTCTTTCTCATTTAAATAACTACTAAACCCATATTTATTTAAAAATCAGGCATGGCATATGCATATATCAAATTATATACCAACTTGTCTATCTATATGTATATGTGCAAAATAACCAGTCTGGTGATAGTGGGTTTTTTTAATCCTTCTAGTGAGAAATAAGGGGCATAGTTGCATAAAGAACCGTAAGTTTTCCTTGCAAATAATACCAGCTAAAGGGAGTCCCAGCTCATGCATAGCTGATGACATGCCATTCCTAAGGTAAGATGAGAGATGAAGTGGGCAACAACACATGCTATGATTGGGATGTTTGTCATCAAGCGAAAACCAAAAGGCCTGGCAGTTTAATCTCAGTCCTCTGGGTTTGCTTCCATGGCCAAACAAAGGCTGCCTGAGACTACATTCGGGAGAAATAACTTGGAAAAGCCATGAGGTTCTGCAGTGGCCTCCCAGTAAGAGCAGTGGGGATAAACCCCCCTCAGATAAAACCCAGGTTACCCTGAATAAGTTTACAGGATACATTAAATATCTGCACTCCCAACCAGACTTCTGCTTCTTTATCACCAGTCAGAGCATTTTATGTGCGTGGTCCCTTTAGATGAGAGAGCTGTTGTGTAAGGTTCTATGCAATTTCCTCCCTTTCTCAGAAGCTCCCAGTCTATGGCAGTTTTCGCCACTGTCTTTTCTTCACAACTTTGTTCTCCCAGGAGATTTTGACAGGACATATATCTAAGGCATGATCTCTGAGTCCAGCCTGGTTCTTGCCAAAGGACTACTGTAGAACTTCACTTTACTACTCCTTCTCTTGTTTTGCAGCTCTCAAGGTGCTGAATCACAAAATGTTTTCCTGCTTGGGGGCACTTCTGTAGCAGCAGGCAGCTTTGTTTAATGAATCTCAATACTTAAGTACAATGACAAAAAGATACACAGTCATATCGAGCTTTATAGTTATGTACCATAATCTCTGCTTCCTGACTGAGGGGAAGCAAAGGCAGTGCTAGAGAAATCCTGGGGAAAGCTAGTATCTTGCTTGGCATAAACCACAGGAATAAGGACACCACTTGTAATTTAATTTCTTGCTTGACTGGATCACTTATTACATTTCCTTGTATTTTGGTATTTTTATACATTATTCATATCCAGTTAGGATGCTGCAAAAGTGCACCAGCTCAATAGTGAGTGATACAAACAATTGCATTCCCATGTAGGGATAAGCAAATGTTGTTTATCTGCTTAGCACCACACTCTCACACTGTTTTGGTTGCAATTGTCTCTGTGAGAAAAATAAGGAAGAAAACTTCACCTTTAAAGAGCACTAGATACATAAATAGGTGTTGAAGGTTACATCCAGTTAAGCACCTAAAACCCTGGATGTTTCTCTATATTATGTATGGAAATCAGATTCCAACTCAGATAAGCACACTCTTAGGAAAAAAAAAAATCCCCAAACCCATGTTGTGTATGAGTGGTGCTCTGAAATATAAAATGGAAATGGAATAAAGAAGGAAAATAAAAGTCTTCTAGAGGTCACTAACATTTTTTAACTCAAGAATGCAACTTACCTCCTTTTTATTCTCAAGGTGTGATGTTTCAGCCCATGTCACTGTTGTTCACCTCACCTCAGCAGAAACAAAGAGAGCTGTGACATTTTACAAACACGTGATAATTCATGTACAAATACTTGCTAGAATAAACATGCAGGGTGCTCTGCAAGCATCTGTTCTTCAGGGGTCTCTGACCCACCATGTGATTTCATATATCTTTGGGCTAATTTAGAGGTGAAAAAATTTGGGTACTGAAGAATATAATGTGGACTCTGATATTCTTTATATAAGAACAAGACTATAAAACAGCACAAGTATTATATATATCTATATACAATTAATACCGGAGTTTATTTTTCCCCTCAAATTAAGACATCTGAAAAATATTTTCGATTAATTCCAACAATTCAGCGCCAAGTTACTAATGTGAAATGCAAAACTACTGCTTATTTATTTAATCCTCTTCCTTGTTTAGGGACACATAAGAGGCACATGAGAGCCTGAGAAGGGGACAACACTTACACGTCTTCTCTTTCACTGACGTGAAAGACATTTTGCATTATGGCTTATCCACCAAGTTTATCCCTTCTTGTGATGAGCTCTCTCCTTTGTTCAGGGATGCCTCACAAAACAAAATACCACAAGACAAACTGCAGATGTTATGATCACGTGCTGACAAAGCATCTAATTTTTGGCCAGACTCCATAATTCACAAATGAATCCTATCCCCAGAGAGAGAAGGTCTGTCTCTGTCAAGGGAATGTAGGTGGGTATGGTTCTACACTCTCTTAGAAATTAAATCTGCAGATTCAAACATGTTCATTTACAAATACCTATATGTGAATATGATGGATATGGCAAAGCAAAGGCTAACTTCTGGTGTGCTACTCAGTCCAAAATCTGGATGTAGTCTTTGCTAAATGTCTGTCCCTCAGATGTGTGTAATGGAGCAACTTGCTTTCTTTTTTTTTCTTGAGGATTTAAGAGTTTGTAAAGGCAAGAGTGAGGAGTTTAAAAATCTCTTTCTTGGCTTTCTGCTTGACTTCAATTTTATTTTTAGCTAGTATGGAGTGATGCTTTTTTTCACTTCTCTTCTGATTCTGTTTTTCCTCTGTCCCAAACATGCTGAAAACTATTCACACCTAGAGAAGAGATCTGACCACATTCCCCTCTGTTCTCTGTGTTCTTTCCTCTATGCATCAAGGACTCTGGATGGGCAAATTCTTCATTGTCAGGTCTTTTTTAGGGCTTTCAGACCAAGGTGTATCTGTAGAATAGGCTCTACCACACAGAAGACATATACTGTCAGAGTCACTAATAAACATGGTCAGCATGAGAAGCCAGGTTCTCTGCTGTGCCAAGGACTCTAATAAACCACTTTAAGCATGAGTTGAAAGTATATTGTATCAATATAACATCTGTCTCCACATTACAGTTGTTAGAGACTATTTAATTTTGAAATAACAAGTCAACTAATTCTTCAGAGCATATATGTGCTCTGGCATTCAGCCTCCCACACCTGATAAGCAAAGGTTAAAAGTCTTTATCAGTATAAACAGCAAACAATTGTGCAGGCTGGAAGTAATCATACAATTTGTCACTTTAAAGCCCACTTGACAACTAGAAACTCCAGGTTTCTCATTAGTTCAGTATAGATAATTTACCATTTCTAGCTTACTGCTTCAGTTTATCTCTTTTTAAGCTGTTTCCTCTTCTTTGCTCTCTGTGGTTCTTCTTTTGGTGTGCATGGTGTGTGGTTCACTCTTCCTGTGGTGTGCAGGATGTGGCTTTCTTCCACCCTATAAAATTAACCTTAGAAAGAGGAAAAAAGAAAATAAAATTAATTACTGTCTGCTGGATTCCTTGAGCTAGATTTCAAGGTCAGGTAAACACTAATGTAAACACCAGAGAAACTGTCCCTGATGCCCATGGTTTGGGGAACAGGGGTGAGAGTTGTCCCTTTCAGCAGCAAATTGTTAGTTTAGCGCAGCTGTGCTGCAGCACCACAGCGAGAGATGTCAAAGCTGATCATAAACTCTATCAAAACAAGTGTCCCTTGATCTGATTATAGCAACTCCTCACTGGCAGATTGTTTGTTGGTGTTTGCGATTTCAGTCTGATGAGCCCCAGAGAATCACAGGCTCAGTTTAAATAACAGGTCACCTTCCAGTTAGTAGATCCTCCTCCTCTTTACCCAACACTATTAATCTTTCCTCATCCTTGTTGCCTTAAAGCCAAGAATCTTCATGCTTTCTTACTTAGAGTTCCTGTTAGTCTTCCCCTCTATTTGAATATAATTTTTTTTAATGTTATCTACTGGCCATTTATTTTCCTGGCATAACCCAAATTTTCAGGTGGTACCATTCAGCCTGTTTTGCCTGGCTTGCAAGCCTTGCATTCCCAGAGAAAGGATTGTCTGGAAATTGGTACTTATTTCACATTACACATTTTTTTTGCATCTCAAAGCCCCCTAGACAAGTCAACTAACCAGATAGCCAACACACTCTGGAAGCAACCAATCAAACCAAAGAAAGCAAATCCCATAGTCTGTGGAAACCCCTACAGAGGGATTATCTACCCAAGCAGACTGACAAGGACTGCAGGGGGCTATGTGTGAGAGGGCAGCCACAGCAGTGCAGACAGCTGCAGGAGGTGCCCAGTGAGCAGCTGAGGCATTGGTGTGGGTGGCATTAGCCCTGCTGAGCCCTGGGCTCTCGTGCCAGCTGGGAGGTGCATTCCTGGCCTCACCGGCTGGAGTGAGGGATTGTGTGTATGCAGTGTGCTCGTGTGCCTGGGCACTACAGGCTCTGGTGGAGCACAGTGTGGCCCCAGGCACCTCTGTCAGTGAGCAGTCCTTTCTCCTTTACCTTCTCATATCCTTTGAAACAAGGCTATACACATTTCTTAATCCTTACTGTTATATCAGTTATCTCAAAAATCTCTCCCGCCACCATCCCAGACAGCCAAGAGATTTTCCTGCAGCTACATTGAGCTATCATAGCCTGTAAATCCACAAATGCTTTAAGCTTCCCTAAGCCAGAACTGACACTCAAAGCCTTCCTTTATCTCATGCCATCACTTTGCCTGTGCAGGGACAAGAATCTGGACAGCCATGTGAACTCAAATTGGGAAATAAGAGGGGGTTTTTTTCTCCTTTTTTTTTTTTCTGTTATAGTTGTGACCCAGATCAGTTGTCCCTGTTGTTCCCTGCCAGATGACTGAATAATTACACCAAGGGTTGTGCTGACACAGAAGGGAAGGTGAAGCAGCAGAAAGGAGCAATTGGGGAGGGCCAGAGTGTTCCATCAGCACACAGCTGGCTCCTCCTGCCCTGAGGTGACCTGAAGTACACACAGCCTTTGCTCCATCTTCCCTATCCAGCTCAGTGCCAGGTCTTTCTGGGCATCCTTCTGGGATTATGTTCTCCTTGGTGACCTTGACCCTTCTGTCCTCTTCAGCAGATGCTCACACCTCGACAGAAAGGGTGTGCCATGAAATCCCTCCTGCTTCGCAGTCCTCTATGGATGATAATTATCCATACGCCTCACTCTGCTGGGCAAGGGTGAATAACTCTATAAACCCCTTTCTACTTGTATTGCTCTTTGCACCATGGGTCTTAATTTCTCTCCAAAACTTGTTGCTGTGCCATTGATTAGCATAATTAATTTTAAACCCAGAGCAAATATTTCCATACATCCCTTAGACTGGAATTCAGGACTTCTGTTTTAAAAAATTAAATTGTGCCAAGAATCTGTCTATCTTCCCAACTTCATCTATTGGCTTAGAAATCTTCTATCAGCTAGCTCATACGAAAGGCATTGAAAATTCAGCTCCTCATCCTACAGGAAAAAGATACAGCCTTGCTTCTTTTTATGTAGATAAATTTTGATCCAGGTATGACAACTGTACATAAAACCTGACCTCTCAAGGACATAAACATCTGAAAAGGAACATACTTCTTCCTAGGAAGATACTAGAACTGGAGAGGCATGAGGATTTGGGATGAGAGTTTAGTTGAACACTTTAATGATCTGGTTCTGCATATGAGGTTGGCTTACTTTCCCAGTCACCTTGCAGATTTTGAGAGCACTGAGGAGGTGAAATGCAGGCCAGAAAGTTTGTGGTGTTGCTGAGATATTCCTTGGGAGTGCAGAGGGCAGCCAGTCTGAGTGTTGGAGCAAGAACTGCTCTTGAATGTGAGGCAGTGTACCAAGGGCATGTGGTACAAGGCTTCTCCTTGCCTGTACTAAAGCTAGGGGTTATAGATAAGTTCTTAAAATGAGGAGTTTATTCAGGGCTAATACCCAACTTCCCTTGAATATCCTCCCCACTTTACTTTCTTCCTAATGTTATTGATGGTCAGTTGTTTCAAATGAGATTGTACAAATTCTGGTGATATGCTATTCTGTACTCTTTTCACGTGGGGAATGTGAAAGTTTTTTTTACAGCAGGGAGTACATCTAGTGAGGAGGATCTCTGACCATGACTTCAAATGATAAGTAGTACAGTATACTGCATCTCAGTTTTCTTGAGCACCAGACAGATTCATTCAGCTTGTGTGTGTTTGGGGCATCTGATTGAGCAGAGAGAATAATTTCAGAGCAGAAGGTGAATATTTCTAGTTTCACAGCTGTTCAGATATAAAACATTGCAGAAAGCAATTTACACTTCCTATAATCCTGACACAGCTGTTTGCCTCGTGGGATGATTCATTTACACTTAAGAGGAAAAATGGTGGTAAGAGTGACTCTTCCCTCGGATCCTTTATATTCCTCATTGCAAATTTCAACTGGCTTGTTACCTACCCTGTTCTGAATGACTAGCCAGAAGCATTTTTCTGCTTCAAAGAACATAAAGTAAAGCAATTAAGCCACTTCTTTCAGGAACTCTCTGCTCTGCCACCCTGCTTCTTCTGCCAGATTCCCTGTTATTGCACCCAGGGGTTCCTTAGAAAGCAACTTAGACACTTTCATGATGGTATGCCAGCTCCCTGTTCAAATGCACAGGAGATCCATCCTGCCTCTGGGCTCAGTATACAAATAACTACTCAGCAGGAATTACCCTTGAGAAGACTGCTCCCAAAATGATTCATTAATCCTCACATTATTAAGATGGGCAGAGCATCTAATGTTTTATGACCAGAGAAATGTATGTGAAGTGCCATTGCTGCCTGAAAGGCTAGGAGAAAGAAGCAGGGATACATAGCCATCATTAAAAATAAAAGCAGAAAAAGAAAGGTATAGAGATCTGTGCATTAATTCTGAATCACAGTTCTGCAGCATTAGCACACACTACTAGGAAGATAAAAGAAAGCCTACAAGGATATTTCATATTCAATGCATCAAAATTGTTTATTATTATTTATAGAGTTGACATTGATTTGATAATTCACTGAAATACAATCAACACATGCACTACATTTCCCATACTATAAATCTAAATTTCACTATGAACTCAAATTCTACTGAAGCACGAATCCTGAGGTTTAGGTGATTTCTGTTGTTTATATGCTATGCATCACCATGTAGGGATCACCCTTGACCTTGATCAAAAGGCAGACTATCGCTTTGATGGAGCTTGGCAGCATTTTAACAACCACCCCCTCCAGAATGCAAACCTGGCATTTGGGGGTTGCATACTCTATTAGACATAACATCTGTGTCTGATTTTGGCTGAGGAGCACAACTGCCATCACAGTAAGACAGGAGTTTGCTGTATTTTGAACATGTTTTGAGGCATTTTGAACTGCTTGAGGAAGCAGGCTTCTTTCTTCCTTTCACTTAGGAGGATTTAATAACAAGACCTACAAATGCCCAAAGCTTGGAGAGCAAAATGTCCTGAACTCACTACAGGAATATGTATGAATAAGAAGAAATACAAAGGGGGTGCAGCTAAGTAAGCAGTAAGGGACAGCAAATGGCAACAGCTGAGGAATTATGGCTGCCAAAGCCTATTGACTCAGAAAGATACAAGTTCCAAGCAGTGCTCTGAAACAAGTCTTCCACCTTTTTCATGGTCCTAATCAGGGCTGTCTGTGGCTATGTGCCCTAGATAGCAGTGAATCTTTTTTCTGTGTTGCTGTGTGCCCTCCGTTGAGTGTACAGCCCTGCATGTGTGTGAAATACATTTAGCTCTGGGTTTTTCTCTCAGATAATCAACTGCATGTTGCTACTTGTTTCTGTAAAATTAGCTCCTGTGACTGAACAAAAAGCACAGGAAGTAGAAAGCTCTTATTCTCTTAATTGATTAAGAAAACTGGAAGACTGTAGAAATGCTGAATATTCTGTCTGATCAGAAGCCTAATAATCCCTGTAACTTTAATAGGGTGGAGGAGAGAACATGGTAGCTAAGTTCCTAGTCATGATCACTTTTAAATTTTCAAAACTCAGCGATCTCATTACACCTGGTAAGGAATTTAATTTTTCTAGAGGCTTCAAAGTAATCAGGTTGGCAAAATTGCTCAGCAGAATTACTTATTTGTGTTTTATTCATAATAGTTCAGAAGTCATCTCAAGACATCTACCGCTCCCAAATGGTTATGCATGTGCTCCGTGTACATCATGCTGTGCTCCTGTGCTTTAGTGTGTGGTGAGAGGAATGGCTTGTTCGGCTCATGTGCTAAGTATATATGTAGTACATGCACACACCATCCATGAATCTGTCATTTTGAGGTACATGGAAGTCTGGCAAACATGTACTATAACTGTTTGAAGGGGAGAAATACTGAATTTCAATTTGCATTTTATTTGCAATAAAATGACGTTTTTTTCTTTTTTGTTTTATTTTTTTTTTCAGAAATTCAGTGATACATTCCATGTGCAAATATACCTGAGATTTTTGTCAAAGCATGCGCGTTTGTGTATATTATTTTTATTGATACTGGGAAAGACAAATAAGAATTTGCATCTGCTTGACAGGGCAAGGAAGTAAAGAAAAATGAAGTGGAAATCATCCTATATTAACAGCACAAACTGCAATCTGCAATTCTGTACTGAATTACCATTGCAGATAGAGTGCTTAGGAGACTATTCATTTTGTGTCTACCTAATAAACCCAATGCTTCCTTTAAAAAAACAGAAGCACAGCAGTGAAATCACATATAATGAAAGCTAGTGACTATTCAGCCACAGCTCCAAAAGTAAAAGAAACATTTAGAAAATCAGATTAGGGGTAGAGAAACAAAGGAAAAAAGCAGCAGCTGAGTATATATTAAAACCTCACCAGCAAAAACTTTTGGTGGTGCTTTTGTAAATAAGATGTGAAGGGCAGATGCTCCTTTTTTCATCATTTCATCCTATGTTGAGAATACCAGGAGCGAAGTTCCTCTGACAGCTAGATGCACAGCAGCCCTTGCCATCTAGTATGTAAAGTGCATCAAGGCTCAGCACAGGAAGTAGAATGAACATTGTGAAAATATATTTTAAACACTGTTGTGCTGGAGCCAAGGAGAAATCTATGTGGAAGTTGAGGTGACAAGAGGATAAAAGATGGGAAAGCCCACAGGCATAGGTCAGGGACAGGCACCTATTGAGTGGTATAGCCACCATGTGTGCACATGTGTATAGCCACTCACTGGGTGTCTTTTTCTTTTCAATCTTCAGGAAGAGGCAGCCAGAGTTCTCGCCCACCAGCCAGTGTCCGTCGGCACATGTGCAGCTTTGAAAAATCCCTGCAGTGAATGTGTAAGAGAAGCTGCATGACAAAGAGTGGTTTTACCCCTTGCTTTCTTTTTCTGATTGGTTTATCATGTCTAATGATGGGACAAATGTGGTGCATGCCATTAAAGATGGGAGATTTGCTTATGTCCCCTTGTTTCACACAATACTTTAAAAATTGTCCAGGTGTGATGAAGAGGACACCAAATAATTTTTTTGCAGCATTTACTTTTTTATGTCTAAATGCCTACAATTTTGCAAATATGTCCTCTTTTTTGTACTAATTTTATCTTCTTTTTCCATTTAGCCAACATTTTTCTCCTTTTTATAGTTTTGCATAGAGATGATATTATCCTGTGTGCTTTACATGGCGAGACACCTTTGCTGTGCACAGCTCTTGCTAACCTGTGCTTGTTAGTGAACTGTGGCTGCAGACCCAGCTGAGGGAACACAGAAAACACTTGTTTGGTGGGATTTGCAGAAAACAGGGAAATCACAAGAAGGCACATGTAAATAAAACCAGCAGGATTTGGCATAGGAGCAAATAGCATCTCAAAATAATAGCAGTGAATATCTTTTCTGTTGTAATTTCTGAAAGATGTTCAGATTCTGCATAGTCTGCATTCAGCAAACAATAGTGAAGTTCAGCTCTTCAGAAGCAAGAAGTGCAAACACTGCCCTCTCTGAGCGAACACAAACACGTGGGAGAAAACAAGCAAGCTGTTGCAAAACCAGAAAGGCTTCACCTCATTTCTTCCAGATCTGTGCTCATTTCCATCTGATAAGCAGCAGATGTGAAACAGTCCTGCTCCCTGCCCCAGGGAAGATTGTGCAGTGACTCGGTGGAAAGATGCTTGAGATCCACTGACACAGCATTTTGGGCAATGCCACTCACTGCAACCAGAGATTGTGTTGCACTGCTCTGAGCAGGGCAAAGCATTCTAGCTCTGTGTCTGTCTCTCAGTCTGTGCAATTTGTGGGCATGGACCAACAATGTTAATTCAATCCAACCTGCCCCTCTGATTCACAGATCAGAAGAAATCCACAAAATGCATCATACATTCAGAGCAGTCGTGATGGCTTTATGGGGCTTGTGCAGCAACCAGATTTGGCATCCTGAAAGGCAAACTGTACACAGGCAGTGTAAGGAGCAGTACAAACTATTTGTTAGTGTCTTCTAGTCAGAACAATATGCCCCTCTTTTCTGAACTGGAACAAGTGCTGCAGATTCTCAGGGTACAGATCACCAATTGTCTGTCTGGAAATTCAAATGGGAGTCCAACACAGGCATACTATTAGGAGGCAAAAGCAACAACAGATTCTATTAAAAAAATCATGGGCACAAGCTGTGAAACTCCTGAGCACTGGGAAAGCTGAACCTCCTGCTTTTTGCATGACCACACTTGGGATATTTTTTTTCAGTTTGGAAAAAAATATCCTTATCCACACGAGCTCCTGAGAAACACCTCTGGTGGGACTCCAGGCTGTCAACAGATCTGCAAATGCTTGTGGTAGCTGCCCAGATAAGAATGGCTTCAAGAAGCAGGGGAGTTTTTCAGATTTGCTGAGCATGAAGCTTGCCATTTGGGCTTCTCTGCCTGTCCCTGCCCCTCAGGCTTCCCTCTCTCTCCAGCCAGGGCTGATGTGTTCAGAGGCCTGGCAGTGTTGCACTGTGGCTCAGGGAAGGGCACGTTCTTCATCAGCACCCTGAGCTCCTTGTGGCCACACAGCCCAGTTTGAGCAGTAGACAATTGTCTATCATATTACCAGATGCCCATCACCACCACCTGGTCTCAAGCCTCACTCAAAAATACTCCAGCAGCTTGTAAGTCCAGATTTTCCTTAGGAGGCCCTGCTTCACCACCCCAATTTGCTAGAAATCACAACACGTGCTATGGTTTCCCTCAGCTCCCACCTACAAGCAAGTAGATGTAGACTCTTGAAACTGTTTTGTGTTTTGATGCATACAATACTTAGCATCATTTTTTTCACTAATGTTCATCTCCATTCTCTGTACAGTGCTGGAGATGGTTAGAAATGCAGAATCATCAACATATAGAATCGTAAAATTTTATTATCATACTAAAAAAAACAGAAGCATCAGCTCGGAGTTTCACGGCTCCTTTCTTCTGAAGCTGCACATTCGTTACCATGGAAACTTTCGGATACACCCAAAAAACCCACAGGCTTTCCAGGCTGCTCTATCTACTGCAGCATATTAGGGAGAGCTGTATATTACAAACAAGAGGCCTCATGACTAAGCTTCCTGTGGCAACTTGGCTAAGTTTGCCACAGGGTTAAGTGCTCAAAATGCTGTCATGTTAAGACAAGTCTGATGGCTCTTTAAGCCCCGTTTAACCTGTTGGGAATTTATTTTATTCTCAAGTATACCAGAGAATCTGACAAGATATTGTGGAAGAAGGACCTCATTGACCGCTACCCCTGCAAGGGTTGCACACTCTTTGGCAGGAAATATCCAGGGAAATAGGCTTTTCTGTTCATTAGAAATTACTCCTTCCCTGATACAGCTATTGACTAGGAAATATTCTGGGTGTGCAGCATAATTTGGCTCTTTTGTAGCTTCATTTAGGGGTCTCAGTTGGGCATCTCTGTGCCATGTGAAATGTCTTTCAGCCTTGGTGCTAATGCCTTTGAGATGCTTGGAAAAAAAACAGAATATATTTGGATATTTTAGTTTTATCTCATGCATTCTATCCTATGTCCCCAGTGGTTTTTTAATTGCTGTTCACTATGCAGCTTTCAGCTTGTCAATATCTTTTTGGTAAAAACTATGGTGGCCCAAATAATTTTCCATCAGAACCGCAGAGGATTACAGAAAGCAAAGAAAAACCTCCAACTGTCTTAATTACTATTAAGCTGCATTCATAGGAAAGACCTCCTGATCTCTGCACCATGGTGTGGTGCTTTTGAGTAGGGAATACAGAATTCATGGGCGATTTTTGTGGTTTTATTATATTCAAAGTTCATTCATTAGTGTTTCTTATTCAACAGCAGCTCCACAGCATTTCTTTTGATGTAATGTTTTTTGAAGGTTGTTGATCTTCACAGTCTCCCAGCCCTACAGACTATTTTGCCTCAGTTGCACCCACCTACACCTTTTGTAAGTGAATTTAGTTCTAGCATTTTCTTCGTATGTTCCTATGCTTTCCAGGTTCCTTTGCTCACAACATTGTACTTTTTAGTTTTCAGGTTCTATCAACTGTGCTCCCTTCTCAGCCTTTAAGAATAAATGCTTCAACTCAGGCATTGGCATGGACTGCACTGTCATATACATTCATTTGAATTTGCAGCATGAAACACATCTTCAGATAACACAAATGTGCTTCTCTGTTGATAACAGAGGACTTATGATGATTTACATCATTTTTTTACCATGCACTAACTTTATTATCCTTAAAAAAATTACAAAAATTATTCAGCAGGATGAATTAATTCTGAATATTTGGTGGGTTTACTTATTAATAAGAATAAAATAAACAGATTCAAAAGCTATTCACTACTAAGAGCACTTTTTAATTTCACTTTGATTTGCAGGTTTCTCATCTTCATTTCTGGATCACTGGATGAATTTTCTCGCTGTTTCTGACAAATTGTTTATTATCTTGAACTTTATATGATCTATTAGATTGTTTTCTCAAAGCAACCCTTTAGTAGTCATTTGATAATTTTTTTTTAAATACTTAATGAACACAGGTGAAGCAAATTTTTTCATTAATATTGGATGACTGAAATGTGACAGCTTCTGTATTTCAGATGAGACTATAAATTTCTAGTAGTAATTATAAATAATAGTCAGACCTTCATACACATTATCAGTGTAATATTCTCACACCTTTGTTTAGCTAGGTAGGTTAGATCTGTGATACATGCTGAAGTTGTGGGACTTCAACTACACTGATGCAAAGCATTTCTCTTACTACCCCCCACTCCCCCTAAATTCACAGCTGTACAAAAGCACCTATAGACATAAAAATTATTGTTACGTCTCCAAGTGAATAAATCTACTTATTATGGTATATTTGACTATATCTGAGCTGTTGGATTTTGAAGTAATTCCCTACCCCTAGGGCCAGGTATGAGCCTAGCAGCAACCCACTTCTAGGTAGCACAAATGTAAAGTGAGTGACTCCAGTCCTGGGTGCAGCTTTCCCCATCTGGGCGACCAGAGCAGAGAGGTGAGGAGGACTGCCAACCTCTGATCCTGGCCAAGGGTCTGATCCCAGCCTGGAGACCTTGTGGATGGAAACCAGGATCTCATCACAGGGATGATGTGTATGTGTAACTCAGATAAAGTAATACTTAACTTCTGCATTAGAGTAACTTATGAAGGAAATTAATATGTTACATTTATTTTACATAAACCAGTGCTAGACAGAGAGTTGAAAAAGGCAGCTCTGGACTTGAGCTCACTCACAACACCTCTAAGTGTCATCAGGTTCTGCCCTGGCAAGACACTGTGACAGCACTGTGTTCGTCTATATTTTGTGTAGCAGTTTTCATCATACATTTAAAGCAGTGCTCTAATTTACGTAGAATANGGGGGGGGCGCAGGGGGAGGGGAGCAACAACGAAACAACGAAAAGTTTGTTAAGTAGCTTAAATTTCCAGAAACATAAGTGGGAGGTTAAACGTTGCTCTAATTATACAGCAATAAACAAAAGCATTGGAGACATGCTGTGAAAACAGTTTTAAGTTCCTCTTGTCACCAAGATAGAGATTATAGTCTAAACGAGCTAAGGCTGAAATTGGTTTGTGATTCTTTTATTCATTTAGGTGATTATATGAGGGCAAAAATCCTGACCATACATCAGACAAGGGACTGTGGTTGACGATGGCTCCTTCACTCACTAGAGAGTGCAGAGAAGTTTTACCAACCCAGGTTTAAGAGATGAGTCCCTAGAACCAGTACTCTAGAAGTCAGGCTTGCAGGAACACGCAGACCAGCATGGCTTGCTTTGCTAATGAGCATCAGGGCTGGCTGTGGCAGCTCTGAGAGGAGCGGGAGCTCAGTGCAGGGAGGTACCACTACCCTGGATTAAAATCTGCTCACTCCCTTAATCAAATTTCATGCCCCAGTGGCCTTACTGAAATGGAAACAATAATGGAAGAGACCTTGGGGATACCAGCAAAGCGCCTGCAGTGTGCTGCAGTGAAGGTATTAGCCTTAAATTTTAGGCTTGTTAGCTTAGGACCAGGGAACAGTGAAGCAGCAGTGGGACAGAGCTTTAGTCAGGCTCATTACCACTTATGTGACTGCAGTGTTGGAGAGATTTTGTAGTTTACTGACTGCCTCTCTGTGGGCAGGGCAGAAATTCCTCCACTGGCTTCCCTAGGATGGCATCCATCAGCAAGTGCTGTGTGGGGGTGAGAAAGGTTTTGTCCAATGCACAGCTTTTGAACAGGGCATTTCTTTTTGCTCTGTGTCCCACTGCCTCCAAAGGCTGGTCACCTCTGTATCACTGCTCAGGGACAGCTCTGCATGCGCTGTGCTCCGGAGCCAGCTGCCAGTGGCTGTAACTGGGCTCTCTGAAGGGAGGAGCAGCACTTGGTGACTGGGCAGTCACCTGACAATGACCTCCCCTGGCTGCTGCTAAGACAGTTCAGGGTTAGTTTCGGACTTAATTTTTCCTGATAAAATTGATAGGATTCTCAGTTTGCATTTTATGTTCATTCCTAAAAATTTGTCATCATAGAAGGGACTGCCAGGTTATCGCAGTGCTTCCTACTGGCTGTGGCATTTCAGTTACTACAGTGACTACAAGGAGATAGATTGGCCCAAAGCATTGGGCTGGCAATGAAAGACAGGTAACATTTATTATTTCTCCTATAACTTATTCCTCTGGTTAATTGCCATTGCTGCTTAAAAAACAAAACAAAACAAAACAAAACAAGCAGCCTTATACATTAAATCTATGCTCTGTGTCTTGTCTAACACCACTAAGCTGGCTCAAATGACTGTTTCACTCATCTCAGCAAGCTTAAGATTCTTCCTCAGCTCATGGCCACTTGGAGAAGATAACAGGCCACTACTGGCATCCTGAAAGGACAAAACAGGGGATGAACACTTAACAGATGAAAAAATGTCCCTTCCTGTTTTAACAGAAAGGGTTCTTTCTCAAGAATTTTGCTTGACTGCATCTGAAGCCATTTTCCAACCTGTGGGTTCCTGGAATTAACCTCATCAGAACACATACCACTCTGCTTAACTATTTAATGTGCTATCAATTAGGGATTGCTATGCATAAAATGTTCAAGGCAAAAAAAAAAAATAGAAAGTTTCAGGCACAGCAGACTCATGTTTTAATTCTCTTTGCTCTGGATCTCAGGTTATAACTTTTCTGGTGAAAGGATCAGAGAGATGCACAGACTAACTTACCTTAGTCCAATGGGACAATAATTTTTCACCTCAGAAGCGATCAGCCTCTGAGATGTAAAGAAACCTTTTCTATCCAACCTCTAAAGTAAGGCATCTTCAGAATCCTGCAGCATGGAGAGGAACCATTGCTGTGGAGTACTCAGATTTGACACTGCTCCAAGGAAGCCAGCAAGGTCAGATCCTCCAGGAACTGGCAAGAGCAGGAGACTGCTATTGGCCTGAAACTGGGCTTGGGTCTGGGGAGCTCCTGGTCACAAGGAGGGACCAGATTTCAGGCATCTGGAGATGCTTAACAATGAACAGTGAGCTGTCTAACAAGTTGTAGGCATATCCTACTGTTGGGCAGGCATTTTGAACCATTTTGAACTGGGTGTTTTGAACTATAGTCTCAGACTTGGGTGCATCAGCTCTTTTAAAGAATTTCACCAAGTAACTATTAGGCTCTGAAGCTGATTTCCATCTTGTTTAGTGTCTATAAGAAAGAAAGCAAGCAAGCTGAAAGTGCCCCAGAGTAATGCAGAGAGTATATTACAAAGATCAATGCATGTATTAGAAGCAAAATTTTGAATTACAAAAATAGAGACAGCTCTGCTCATGAAACTAATAAAAACTCATACAAAAAATATATTTACTTCTATTTCCCCCAAAATACAAAACACATAGATAAAGCTGTGGTGAAAATTGAGAAAAAGCATCTAAATTCAAAGTATGTTCTTGCCTATAAGCAAAAGCAAACATACCCTATGTGCTAATAGGACATCCAGGAATCTGCCTGAACATGTAGACTAGATAGAAGATTTTGAGAAATAGTACTTTGAGTGTTACACTGGGTACACGCAAGTACAAACCTTAAGACTCCAAGAAGTTCACTTCCGTGCAGAGTGTGAAGTCTATATCCTATGACAAATTGACAGGAGAAAGGACTGAGTTAGGAAAGATTAAAAAATACATGGTGGACATGAACTGGGTAATCATCCTATTGATAAAATGAAGAAACCACCACTTCATGCCATCTTGTTGCTGTGCAATTGAACATTAGGTTTTCAATACTCCAACTGAGATGTGGCTAAGTACCCTCTCCTGCCTTTTTGTGGAAAACCATCTCTTCCCCCATTATCCCAGGCAGATTATTTTGATCTTGACCTTCTTCAAGGGATGTTTTCTTCAAAAGAGGAGATGGCAATCACTTAGCGAATGTCAAGTTTGTCAACATTGCTTTGTGCAAGTGAGATGACTCCTTCTCTCACTGAGATTCAGTTAAGGTCTGAGCTTTTGCAGACCCATCTTTGCTTTTTGTCAAAAAGTCAATTAATGATATTCAAGATGGCTGCTCTTTGTTCCAGCATAACAAGTGCTTTTCTTTCATGTTAATGATGAATTCTGCTTGAATGTGTCAAACTCAGTGTGACCCCCTGGCAGCCAGCCTGCAAGACAGAGCCCAGGTATTTCTGACAGTCTTGGAACTCTGCCTCAAAATGTGACTCATTAAAAGGCTAGCAGTGCTTGGACATAGCAAGAAGGGCAAGTAGAGGGAAAGAGCTGGAACAACAATCTGAGGTGAATAATCCATGGATCTTGTCAAATGTATCCCACAGAGAGCCACTGCAGCCCTAAAGCTCTTTGTCATGAGGCCATTGGAGCCACGAGCAGTAAGGTCTGGAGAGCAGAGGCAAGGTGTGTCAGCAGCACCAGCTCTCCCTGAGGAGCAAGTTGCTACCAGACAAATCCTGATGAAATGATTTGCTCACATTTGGACATTGCAGTCCCAGCCCTGTTTAAGCAAGGTTATGCTTGAGACTATGGAGAGTGCTATAGAAGAAAGAAGTAAGAGCAGAATTTGAGAGTGAGTGAGGGAGAGGGAAATGAACTAAACAGGAGCAAGACTTGAAGACAGAGGTAGTGAATTCCTTAAAATAGCTGTGCTTGCCTTTGATGTAAAATACAAAATCTTGGAAATAAAATGAGATAGAGAAAAAACAGATGGTGTGAGGAGGGATTCAAAAGTGAGACGATGCACCAGAACTAGATAAGAAGAAATAAATGATGCCGAAGTGGACTTGGCATAAAAGGCAGCAGATAATCATAATATTTTTTTAGAAAAGCCCTTTACAGTATTTGTAAGTGACAGCATCAGCAAAATACGAGAGCACTTGACTTATTTTTCTCTCTGCAAGAAGAGGCTTGTTTTGAAGTTAAAGTAGACCAAATGTGTTTCTGTGTGAAGAGTTTGCAGTTCTTGGCATGTTAAACATTACTTTAAAAATCTTTCACACCCAAGAGTTATACTCATTTGCTTATCTTTATAGCACTTCAAGAAAAAAAAAAAAGTCATACCATACCTCATCTGATCAAAACAGGAATGCTTCTAAACCTTCATTCTTATCTTTTCATTGATCACTATAATATAGAGGTTTCCTTCTTCAGCTGGGAACGTGGCTTTATGATCTCTTAGGTTAAAGCTATAAATCAAAACAGCTCCAGATTCTACGAACAACATGCTTTGGGGAGTTATGAATTTTTAAGATTGGCCCTTTCATGTGCCCCAGTTCCCACAGAGGTGGTGAGTCACAGGTCCAGCACTTGGAGTCTGGAGTTGGAGATGAGCTTCCCTGCTTGGATCCACTTAAAATCCTTTATTTTTTTCTCCAGGAATACTTACTGCTCGACAGAAAAATGACACATTGTCATGTATATTTCTTTTCTGTTTTGACAGATTTGCAACACTATATGTGTTGTACCAGTCTCTTCCAGCTATGACAAAGTCAGTCAATATGTTTTTTTTTTTTATAAAATTCAAGTGGCATTTATTTACTCCTTAAAAAAGAGAACCACGAGTCTGAGCAAGGAAAGCAAAATGCTTAGAACAATACTGCAATACTGTAGGGGAAGCAATCTCCTCTGGTGTGTGCAGTAGCAGGAGGTGAGGCTGCTATGCCAGCCTCACGCTCACTTTGTCTCTCATCTGCATGGCAGTCTCAGGGTGTGAAATGCAATCCTTTGTTTGCTCCTGGTCCAACGGATGAAACTCTGAGATAAGACTGCTTCAAACAAATCAGCTCACAATTTGTCTTTGGTTTCCACCCAGATGATGTATTTTATAATTTGTGAACCATCTCTACTGCCTGACCTGCAATTACGCAGTTGCTTGGTCCTCCAAAGCGCTGCTGAGCTCTCTGTCCCATTGGCTGCTCACTCAGCTTTGAGTGCTGCTGCCTTCAAGGGTACAGGGAAATGCAAAAACGTACAGCTCCTCAGAGTCAGACCTGACCCTCAGATCCCCACTCAGCCAAACTGCCCAGCGTTTTTATGGGACCCAGCCCGTATGAGGAGTCAGAGGGTTTGACTCACCACGGTCATGCTGCTGCTTGTTCCTCCTCCCACACAAACCAACTGTTTTCAGTCCCAGAATTTTAGCCTGGTTTGTAAATAACAGCCACCCGGGAAGAAGTGCATTTACCTCCTACCTGAGAGAGGCCCTGGGAGTCTTTCATTCCTCTGTTAGCTAATCTGTTTCTAAGGGGGAGTGGGAATAAAAGGGAAAGGAGGGGTTAGCAATAATTTCTCTCTCTATCCAGTTTGCCAAAGGCTATGACTGCTAGTTGTTTTTCTTCCAACAGCTTGAAAATATTTCCTTCAAGCTGCAAATCAGGCTTAATTAAAGCTTTTCCTGTGAGTTTTTCCTGTGTTTTTTCTTCCTCTCTGCAAAATGGCGGGCAAACCTAGATACCAAATGACAGCTCAAGTCCTTAAACCACAGATGGCTCTCCCAGAGCCCTTCCCGCCGGCTAGCCTATCCAGGTTGTCTGTAGGATGGATAACTAACATCACTTTTGGATGAAAATCATGTTGTTTTCTCATGTAGTATTTCTTGGAGGCAAGAAAAGCTGGAGGGGGGAGGCTTACAAAGGAGGCAAAGCAATCAGTATTTTTGTAGGCTTGTTTTTTTACTGCCTGTGTCTTCGTAATGTAAATGCAAATAAACCATCTTTATTTTATTCATAGTTCTAATGGAAAGTCTGTGTCATGGTCTGAACCAGGTGGAAGACAAGATCCAAAGGGGGAACATACGTGGCACAGACTCTCAGTGCATGTGAAGAACCAGGAGACAGGGTGCAATCAGACAGCGGTGATCAAACCCCTCACTAAAGACTACCACGGCCAAAGCCTGACTTTTACTGACATCAGCAGTAAGACTCTGTACAATGTGGTGGAGGAAGAAGACAGAGAGCCCGTTCACCTCAACCAGTCCAGCAGTCCTTCCATGGTGGTGCACAGGCGGGTGGCAACAACCCCCCCTCTGCAGGCCACAGCAGAGGAAACTCAACTCTTCTTGCCCGAGCAGTCCCCCAAGACCCTGCCCCTGCAGCCACAGTCTCTCATGGAGCAGCTTCAAGGAGTGGTCAACAAGTTTGCCCCCGGCATCCCCGACTTCAACGCTGTGCTCCCCACTCCTGGCTCAGGGAATGGCGTGCGGCCCCCCTGCCCACCCCCGCCACCGCAGCAGCCGCCCCTGCAGCCTCTCCAGGCGGCTGCCTTCAGCGGGGAGCCCCTGTCTCCCCCGGCTGAGGAAGCAGAGAGTGAGAAGGTGAAGCTCATTCAGGGGTACGTGTACGAAAAGAACACAGAGGAGGAGGAGGACGAGGAGCCGGCAACCAGCAAACTGACTCTAGAGGACTCTCCGGCGCTGACGCCCCCGTCCCCTTTCCGGGATTCCGTGGCTTCGGGCAGCTCCGTGCCCAGCTCCCCTGTGTCGGAGTCGGTGCTCTGCACACCCCCAGATGTGACCTACGCCTCTGTCATCCTGAGGGATTATAAGCAAAGCTCGTCCACCCTGTAGATGCTGCAAGAGACAAGACAGGAAGGACTTTGGCAGCTCCCCCCCTTGGGAGGACTTGCGGAAACAAGAATCCAGGGCTGTGGGAGAGAGAGCAGAGGACAAAGTGACAAATGACAGGGCAAAAATTTCATCCTGCACTTAAATAACTAAAATGAAACAAAAAGAAAATAAAAATTCTGAGGGCTCAAGATTCTCTACCTGTTAAAAATAAAAATATTGTACTTTGGGAAAATGTTAGGAAACCATAACAAAGCACAAACTAAAGGAAAAACTTCTATAGCNAAAAAAAAAAAAAGAAAAGAAAACACACAGGAAAAAGAAACAATCACACTTAGTCACACCCTCTCTTGGCAATGCTTGAAAAGGACTCTGGGAAGTGTGACCTGCAGAAGTCATTAGCACACCTCATGACTGCTATCTGTCTGCTACGGAAGAAACACACCCAGGAGCTGGAAGGGTGGTGTGGTGCAGGGGAACAAAGCTACTTGTATATGAGACATATATGCATAAATATCTTTTTCCTGGTTTCTACAGGTGGCATAACTGTGGAACTTTGTTCTGGGGAGAGGAGATGAGATAATGTGAAAGCACATGGCTCTTACTAACTCTTATCTGAACGATTTGTTCTTCATACTAGGCTGCTTTTTGGGGGATTTGGGCTTCTTTTAATGCTGATTGTGAGCAGAGCAGGAAGTATGATCAAGACTCAAGAGGTTTCTGAAGAAAGCCTTGCCATAGTACTTGTAATATGATAAGGACTTAGAAAAACTGCCCTTTTGTATAAGGTTGCAAACCATGTGGCTAAACTGTTACACAACATTTCCTGTAGCAGAACAATATTTATTGACTATCTTTTCATAAAACAACATATTTTGCCATGCCATTGCATCATTCCTTTGTGTTACTTTGGAATCAAAGACATTGAGAAATAGCTGTTTATTAGAACAACAGCTGCTAGTCTGGAAGAAAGGCAATTCCACACTGGGGGTTACGGAGCCTCCAGGCAAGAGTGAGCGAACGTTTGTGTATCTGTATGTGTGGGTATGGTATGTGTGAAGAGTAATGTCCAATAACCACCACTGGAAGATTGTCTTATATACTATGAATATTTTTATGTTTAAATCATGTTTTTATATCGCGTTGTTACAAATATTCAATAGATCTTTGAAGGTTTGTATGCTGTGCTAACACATCCTTTTTTTCATATACAAGCTGAGAGTCATTACCCTCATAATAGGGTGCTTTGTTTTGCAGATATTTTATTAAGTAGACATATGATATTAATAACCAGTGCATTTGAGAACCTGTTATTTTACATGTTTTGCAGCAAGTGTGGCTAACAAAACAAAACAAAACAAAACAAAAAAAAAAAGAAACAAAAATAAAAAAAATAATAAAAAAAGAAAAATAATAAGAAAAAGAAAAAGGTCTGTTTTAGAAATCTTGCAGGTGAGAGACGGGTAAAAGTAATTCAACTATTTCACTGCTTCAGATAATTTAAAATAAAATCATGTCAGGACAGGAGATTTCATCAGTGCTTAATGTGTGCATAAATTCCCAGGTTTTGCTTTTGGCGGTTCTTTTAAACTCTTTATGATGTTTTAGTTGCATGTTCTTTCCTTATGCTTTCACTTCTTGTATTTAATATACAATATAGCTTAAAGGTCACTTCCAGGTGGTTGTAGTTCTGTCATTTATTCCTCCTCTATCTTTCATGTGTATCCTAGAGATGGGCCTAATCCAAAGCTCCCTAATGACTGGCATGATAAAAGTCCAGGTCTAATTACTGTGGCCTGAACTTAATTATAATGATGATTACCCTATTTATAAGTGTGCTTATTATACATACACAGATCGGGATTTTAGCTGCTATGATCTTTGCTTGTGCTGCTGAATTTAACTGAGGGTAAGGATCTGTCCCACACTTCCACACTTTATTTCAAAAAATACTTTAAAGGAATCTCTTCCTGTTAATATAGTTGCAAACTCTGATTTTAACCATGCTTCTTCTGAATATTCTACAAGAGTATTTCTGAATTAATCATAATTCTCCTATTTTTCTTTATTTTCACTTGAATTTTAAGAAGTCCTGCTCGTTATCAATTCTTTTCTGAAGATCCAAATCTCATAGTTTTTCCCTAATTATGCAGTACTGGTACTGGAAGGTTTGGCTCATACGCTAAACCAGAAAGAGTCTTTTTTCTTTCATCCTCTTTTCACAGTGTTTGTTCCTTTCAATATTACTTGTGGCCAATTGCTATCATCATCCTGATGTGGAAAGCATAAAATGACTTTGCCCAAAGACACATTTTTGTCAGTGTATTGATGTCTCTACAATGAATTGAAGACACCTGAGGGTTAGTTGGTTGATTTTTTTTTGTTCTGCTTGGGGCTTTTAGGGGGATTTTATTTTTGTTGTTGCTTCTTTTATTTAAAATGCTGATTACTCCTTAAAGAAGCGAGAAAAATGCCCTATCTTCTTTGCTGATCACTGCACTGGCAATGAATTCTATCTTCTAAAAATTGTAGTATAAGATCTGCTGTGCTGTTTCCAAAAACAGAAGTTGTCAGTAGCAAAGAGCTGATACTAAGAAGCCAGTCTTTGAAGATCTGAGACAGATAAGAAAAAGAAATATAACAGATTTGTATAGACGAGGAGACGGCAATGTGGCAAGGTACTATATTGTTTTCATATCTGTCTGTTTTGAACATATTAAGCACTGATTTTATTACTGCAATGTAATTATATAATGAGTAGGAGTTTTCTTGAAATTCACTATATTAGCTTTTAGTTTGTAATTGTTAAAACTGGAAACATACACATATATCTAAAGAGCAAGAACTCACCTTGTGTATGCAGCTGTATGAGCTATGAAGCTTTCTGTAGAAGTTCTTTCTTTTGGTCTGTCAAATGCTTGATGAAAACTGCCTTTTTGTCAAAATTATCTTGAAAATGCTGTAAAATAAATATTTTCTATTTATTATTTAAAAATAGAATGCCAAAACTTTATTTTTTTTTTTCTTGAGTAGAAAATAGTAATGTATAGCAATTCATTGTTCCAGGGCTTTTCAGCATCATGAATAAGAGATGGTGGGATATTTAAATGGAGGTAGGTATTGATTAAATTGTGTCATAAAGGTGAGATGGTGGAGGGTTGGAGGATTTTTGCTTAGATAAAAACCCCCAGCTTTTTGGCTTCCTAATAAAATTCAGAAGCACTGTAACTATGCATTCAAGCAGACAAGTTGTAGAGAGAATTCAATGGGAAATGACAGGAAATGTTGCTTCCCAAGGACATCAGAAAATACCAGCCCTTCTCTGAAAATTGTCTTTGAGATGTCTGCTTCTCCCATCAGGGAAACTGCAGTAGACTTTCTTGACAGCTCTAAATGATAGGCATTGATCCACCCCAGCATATTGTATCCTACCTTTACTGCTTCTGTATACAGCAAAGTACTGGGACTCCTGACTCCTGCTCTGCAACTCACAAACACTGTGGCTTTTTGGTGACTCCTGAACTGCTCTGTGTTTCAGTAAGATGCTTTGCTGGAGTGCGGCTGGAATTTTCAGAAACAAGTGGCACTAAACATAGAAAATCTAGATCTTTTTGTATTTACACTTGTGAATAGGCTTGTGGCTCCTTTGTTTGGATCTGGCCTTGCAAGAGCCCATGTGTGAGGAATCAGTCCACCTACAACTACTGCAATGCAGGAGTACAGACAGTGACATTGCATTCAGTGGTAAGTGCCAAAAAGTCTCTTTGTTCATAGAGGTTTTTCTTTTTTCTTATCTCCTTTTATTTTTGTTTTGTTCTCTTATTCTATCTATGTCTTAGTAAAAGTTCTGTTGACCAAGTGTATTCAATTACAAAAACATCCTCAGAGAGACACAACACTCACTCCCCTCCACTTACTCCAACCCATGCTCTGCTCAATAACTTGGGTCTCCAGCCTGGTGTCAGGTACACTTTGTATGGAGTAAGTGGCTACCAAAAGAAAAAGTCAGTGGAAATTTGGCCCCTGGGCTTGTATTCATCACTCTTTAGACAAAAACAGGGGAGCAGGTTGCTAATAGCTGTTCTACACAAGGTTTGAGTGACTGTTAAAAATGCTTCTTATATGGGAGTGGGAAAAGTGTGGGTTTGCAGATTGCATTGTTGTGGTCATTTTTTTTTCCCAAATAAATGAGTCACTAGACACTTGGCAAGTATCTGTCTGCAAATCATTGGGAAGGAGAAGCAGACACTGCAGCCTATTTTTATCTCTGTAAGATTCCCAACGGAGATATTAGCAAAAAATAAGATAAGGAATGCCATGCAGCTAAGTGTGTGGTACTACCACAGGCCCTGTATCTGGACCTGGACTCACATTTTGGCAAACCCTGCAAGCTCCCAAGCAGAGATGGTAGAAGAGAGCAGGAATGACTGGTTGCCATTTCCAGTGCTACAGGTAAACTGTATCCTACTAAAAAAACAAGCAAGCTATTCTTTGCCTTTGCTAATTCAACTTCAAGACCTCAGTAAATCACACAAAACAGGACTGCTCCCCTGAGAGAGAAGGTCACTCTTTGGTACCAAGTAAGAGCATTTGTTTTGTACTTGGTTTCACGGTGGGCGTAAGCAATGTATCTCTACAGAAGTAAAATATCGTTGTGAGTTGTGGGTTTCCATAAGCAAAAGGCCTCTAGGTAGGTGGAGAAGCAGCTGGCATGGATACCAGTGCAGACAGATAAGAGTTTAGGAGTGGTATGTATCTATGACATTTAATCCACCCACTTTATTTATTGCACACCGTGCAACGTGTAGGCGGCATGAGATCCATTCCCCCACCTACTCCACAGTATGGTGTGTGGGACTCCTACCTCCCCGTGCTGCTCTGAGGCTGAACTAGGAACAGATCTGCAAGACCTCCCTTCTGGAAAGGTGGCGTGCCTGGAGGACTGGCTCAGGGTAGGTGAGTGTCTGGTCAGATCCCTGTTTTCCTAACACAGGGCATCTTTGCAATGCACCAAGAGTGTATTTTCCTTGTAAGCATCACCAAGAGATGGGGGATTTCAGTGCTGTGGAATGCCTCAAAATAAGTCAATAGTTTAAAAGGACCTGTTTCCCCAGCTGCCCTCCAACAGCCCATGGTGAGGTGTCCCCCACTACAGCTAAACAGACCTGTCAGTCCTACTGCCATAGTCCAGGGTGTGATGAGCTGTTGCCTTCCGGATGCCCAGCAGCCCATGCTGCCAATCACACAAAGTGTGATCACAAACATGCTGCCAAGTGTTGGTGGTGCACGTAGCAGCTGCTTGGTGGGAACTTCACGCTGTTGCTCCCTGAGCTGCTGGTGCTCAGAGGTCTGAGTTGCACTGGGGGCTTGCTGTGGCCTTCACTGTTCTCAATGACACAGGGAGAGAGAAGGAGATAAAAGAAAGACAGCAACTTGCCTTTATTTCTCTTGCAAGAAAGGTAGGCAGGCCCGTGCTGTGGAGCCAGCGGGGTATCCCTTATGGCTTTTGACAAAGTCCTGACAGCTCCTGTGATTTGTGTCTCAACAGATGTAAGGAGTTGGCCCTTCATTCTTTAGCTACTCTTGTTATGTAACACTAAAATAGACAAACTGCAAAATTATCATGGCAAAATGTTTAAATACCACCACTGGGAGCGATGTCTCTCATGGAAGCTGAATCTGAACAATATTTTCAAAAATGTATGGTATAGGAGATTTTTAATATATCTTTTAGACTTGAAAATGCACTGACAAATCATCTTTTTATTTGGGGAAGGAAGCAAGAATGAGTGTGTTTTCCTGGGATGTGTAATACATGTTTTGTTTGAACACTTAAACAGAACAATTAAACTGTGTTTTAATTTGGCAGGCACCTTGGTAATTATCCAGATTTTTTTGCTGTTTTTTTCTTTAGGGGGGGCGGAGTTGAATAGATTCTTTTTCTTTTCTGCTTAAAAATAATGCCTAGAATACTTAGCAAGGTTATTAACTGTGCCAGGATTTTCATGTGCATCTGTGTGATGCTAATTTAGAAACTGAAGCCTCTAAGTGCTGAGATCCTCAATGTGTGTGAATCAGTGTTAAGTCCTGAATTATGTCATTTTCCTTGAGAAGCTGGCTGAGTACCTGTGCTGTTAACTTCTGAGTTTCCTAAAGATGCATTTCCCACCCCAAGCTCCATTTTCCAGTTGTGAGGATGTTGTTCTTGTCTCTGTTTTTGAGGCTGCTTTTGCTCATTGTTCTTATTATTTGATACGATGCCTTTGCACCAGCCTTGGCACAATCAAAGGGGGGGAATTGCCTGTCAGGCTGCAGCTCCCCAACAGTGCGAAGAGATTTTTCTTCTGGGCACCATTTCCTTTTTTGAGAGGTGGTTATGCTGCATGCCCTGCCCTCCAATGTGCTGTTTGTGCTTGGGTAATACAGTTGTTGACTTTAAAAACAACAAAATGAGAAAGTTTTGCCCTCCTGTTGTCCCTGACATTAGGATTTACCCAGATGTGTGTATCTGCTCATGTAAGGCAGTCTGGCACAAGTCATGCTGTTGGGCATGAACTTGGTGCATCACAGCACGGCTCTCAGCTCTGTCCCCAGTTCAGCTCTTGATTCTCTTAATGACTCTGGGATGTTCATTTACCTAAGGGTATTTCAAAGCTGCATAAGGGAACTGGGTTCCAAATTACCATGGGCACAAGTGAAAACTGGGCATAGAAATCGTTTCGATATGTTTAAAAACTCAGCTGGTCTTTCCTTCCAGCTCAGGTTTGGACACAAGAGAGGGGTGTATAAATAAAACAAGATTTTCACCCTTTTATTCCCTTTCTCACCTTCTCACTCTCAATGTCAGTTCACTCCTGCTCATTCTTACTTATAAAAATTCTTTTTATAGCATACATGGCATAGCTGTGGAAATGGCACCATACAGTTCAATAATTTTGTCTTGGATCCCTCATTTTCCTTATTTCCAGTTACCTCATGATCAGTGTTAAAGGAAGATTTGAGATGTCTGTGAAAGCTTGTGGAATAAAAAGATCACACAATGAGAAGGCACAACAGCCACATCAGCTGCGGCAAGCTTAGATGCTGCAGCCATAAAAATCATCAAATAAGACCACAGTCCACAACACAGTTAACCCTCAGGAGGACAGAAATGCTGGCAGGTCTAAGAAGAACTAATTTTCCCAGCAAGATCCAGTCTTTGAGTCTCAGCTCCAGAATAACACTGTGTTGTTCAGATTGTAATACCATAATTTGCAATGCACTCAGAGCCTTTTCCTTCTCAGTGCTGGGTTGTTTGTTTGTTTAAGATAGATAATCATCATCTTCAGTGGCTGCTGTGCAAAGATCTATCCCCACCACTTACAAAACATTTCAAGCCTTTCTCTCCTTAATGCTGGTTTTTAAGATAGGTGTCATCATCTTCAATGGGAGCCATAACCTGCCCATGGCAGACTGGGCATAGAAGAGTGCTGGAGCAGGATCAGGACCCAGGTAGTAAAAGCTTTCTTGCACAGTGTCCTGCTTCTAGACGTTTGTGTGGTTTGTGTTTTCCTTCCGCATTTAGAGCTCTCTGAGCCTCAGCACCTCTGTTCATAGCAGCATGAACAGCGCACAGCTGGCAAAAACACCATAGCAAGCAGTATTTACTTGCTCAGCTGCTAGGATTTTCCCTTACCCATGTGCTCCATCTTCCTGTCACAAACAGCTTGTCACCTGTGACACAAAGGAGCAAGCCTGAATGAAGAAACAGGGGAGACAAACACTTTTCTGTGCAAAGGCCTCTCGGTGCTAAAGGCAGGTAGCCCTGGGAACAGTGATTTACAGAGGCCAGGCATGTCCCACAGGACAGTGCCCTAAGAGACAAGGTGTCCACACTGTCACACTGGCTGAGAATGTCAGACAGGGCAGATGGAGCCTCTCAGGCTCTTTGAGACCACAGGGAATTTCACAGGTGCTGTTCACCAAGGCAATCAAGATCTATGTGTGACCAGTTTGGGACTAAGAGCTTGAAAAGGGCGAGTGGGAAGTTCCTCCTTGACATCCTCCTCCAGGAGGTCTCCCTCCTCAGGTCATAGGGTCTGTGTGAGCGTAGGACTGGCTGCTGTGTCTGGGACAGCCTTCAACCCACCAAGCCTCAGCCTCCCTTCACCTTCAGACCCTCTTGAGCTCCAGCCCTGGCTCTTCAGACTTGTTTCTCTCCTTCCACAAGGGAAAATGCCTGCAGGGAGTTACAGGACTCTGGCTGTTTTGTTTGCTCACTCCAGAGGTCTCTGTTGATGCATTTTCATCTGGCTTCTAAGCAAAATGCAAGCTGAAATGGGAACCAGTGTTTGTCCCTGTGGGCCTGGGAGCCAGGGTGTGGTCTGCTGTCCCTGTCCCAGCTGGGAAGGGAGAGCAAGGGTGCCAATACCCAGCCATGTGGGTATTGCACACACAGCACACAGTGATAGAAACAAACGGAGAGGAGCTGCATGAAACGCCTCTGTGAGTTGTTTCACTCTGATGTCTATGAAATCCTGGCTAAACATGAAAATCCAGAGATCTGACTGGGCTGGATGAGAGAAGTGGCACATGCTCTCCATTAGACCTTTATGTCTCATTCCTTATGGGCCAAGCTCAGACATCCCTGTCAGATGGGGATTCTCTCTGAGTTTTTACTTACTGTCACAATGGCAAAGACAACAGAAGGAAAACACAGAAGAGAAGGAGCCCCATTAGGCAACAAGTGCATTGTCAGCAAGAAGAGCTAATTCTTAAAAGAGCTGCTAATAGCTGAGATGTTACAAGTTATTCTTCTACTACTGTGTTAGGCTCAGTCCAGCCAAAGGCTAGGAGCAGATCTTAGCAGAGTATCCAGAAATGAAAAGACTCATAGTCCTGTTGTAGTAACGCCATGACAAGAATTTCTCCATCTTCTGCTTTTCTGAGAAAATCTGAATCCTTTAAAAGAATTTTAAGTGGTACTCTAACACCTAAGTTTCACTAGGATGGTTAATGTCAAATAACCAGGACAGAGGAATAAGGATCCAGCTTTTAATAGAAAAGTTACAGGATATAGTGGTAAAAAGTCTTTTTCTTCTTTAATCCATATTTGAAAATATAACTGCATCTGTAGAAGAATTCAAAGGAAACTTGTATAATTTCCTACCAAGAAAGGTTCACTCAATAAGTGAAATATTAATTTTATTATTTAGTTTACCATAGTGTAAAAAATAAGCCTCCTGCAAATCACTGGGTATATATAGAAATTGTATCACATCAGCTGGGGGGCATGTTATGTCCTACCCGACCTAAAGAAGAAAAGGGAGAGAATTCTCCAATGATGAGTATTTTTCCTGAGGCACTTGGTCATGTTTTTTTCTCTACAAAAGCAACTACATATAAAGATTCAGTATGCAGGCTTTCCATGTTGCCTAACACATGATGTGTTCAGTTAAAGCCTGGTGCTAGTCATCCAGTCAGGCCAGTTTTGCTAACTTTTCCAAAAGCTCTCTCTCTTGCAGGGAACTCATACCTGCCATGAGTGGCTAACATGCAGTTGTCAAGGTTAAGACAAAGAGTGCTCAACAGAAGGCTGGGTGTGCTTTACTTCCTTTATTTTGAGAGGAAAGCCCTGTATAAAACCATAAAGAAATTGAACTTTGCACCATGTCTTTGCAAAAAGATTGAACTACATCTGTCTTCATCACTGACAATCACATCAAGCCATGGTGAAAAGGTACTTACTGGTTTTTAATCCAATAATTAAGACAAGTCCACCTTTCAATTGTCAATAGCTTTAATTGGAAAACAGGGACTAAACAAATTTACAAATTTACCTCCTCATGCCTACCGAAACACAAGTTAGTCAAGAGAGATTTAAGCCTCATGAATATCTGCATTTTCTGTCACAAGTACCTCTGAGATTTTTTTAAACTGATGGCATGGCATCTTACAGAATATGTGTTTACACTTGAGCAGCTTAGCCCCAAGTCCTTTCTGCCCCTGATATTCATGTCATTATTCATCCTGGTACAAGACACTCTAACCCTTCAAAGACTTCTGGAAGGCTATGAGCACTCCATTCCAAGAGCTTTACAGAGCATAAATAGTTATGGATCAGTCTGTCTGTAATGCAGCGTGTTTGTGTGGGATGTAGCACTGTCCTCCCCACTTGGCAGGTGAGGAGGCTGACACATCATTTACTAACACCAACATTAGCAAATATTTTCCTAAAGCTAAGCACTAAATTCTTATTTTGACATTTAAAGAAAAAAAATAGCCTGTTTCCGTTCTCATGTTCTCTTGAAATTAATGGCAGATACAGATATTAAGCCCATATATATAAAATGTGAGCTGTTGATCTCACTTCTAATGGTTTTAGGTACTCTTCTGCAAAAATGCTTTGAACTATTGCTCCAAGACAAGGATCCTGTAGCACAAATGAGGACTGGGCACTGAGCAAAAAGAGAAGAGATTATTTTCTTTCTATGCTATGATAATTTATCGATACTCATCTTGAACACAAAATCTACACTAATGTCCCTTGGTATGATCTAGCCCTAGACTTAGCATTCTGGAACAGGGCATGCCCAAAGTAAGACTGATTATTCATCTGCAGTTCAGATTTCTCTTTTGACATTCCTTAGGTCAAAGACTTCAATTATGTCACCACATAACCATCTGCCATTTACAGGAGCTCTCCCTCTCTTGCAGTGCAGGGAATGTGCTCAGGTAGTGAGGACCTTCCCAATGCTTTGTTGGTTTCCACTGATGAGAAGGTGAGCAAGCTTTCTTTATTCAAATTCTTTCAAATTAATCAAACTTATTTTATGCTATAACTCTCCTGTGAGACATGGGGCTTAGTCACACAAAGATGTATATAAAACTAAGAGAGAGAAGGGTCACACCATTAATATGGGTCCTCATTTTGGCCAAGCTGCTTCAATTTACATAATATTATAGTATTATATAGATGTCATAAATAATAGCACAGCTTTGCTACTTTGGTACTACATATGGCTGCCCAGAGATGGAAATAACACCTAATGTTTAAACTTGATGAAAGACAGTTGTCTAATGTCTTTCAATTCCCCTCTTCATTTACTACATGATTTTCACTTACCACATAATTTTCATTTATTACATGAACCTGATTCATTCCTAAAACAAGTTCGTCCTGTTACTGAATAGAAAAATAGCCCATAGGAAAACAGTATTTGCTCCCATCTTTAAAAGCTGTCTTTGTTTGTCTATACAAAAGGAACAAAACAAGGTTATGCTTTTTAAGCACGTTAGTATTGTTCATATGGGGAGAATTGACCATCTTTTTCAAGCTGTAACATGGCCTGGATTTTTTGCACTCAGCAGCAGAACAGCACCAGCCTTGTGGCTGCTGTTCATGGTTTGGGCTGTGTTGATTCATTGCTCAGCCTTTGCAGTACCTGAGTGGTGACAAGGGCTCCTCACCCCCACCACAGCCCAGCGGTACAGGAGGATGGGATGTTTTGCCAGGGAGTTTACAGCATGTGTTGGGATCTCTGGCTCATCCTGGGAGCAGTAATCTTTGTGTCAGATGTGTCTGCTTCCCCACTGATCTAGAACTTCTCTGCTCCAGGGAAAGGGTCCCACTCTCCATGCCAAATACCTCACACCCCTCTGGCAGACACAGCACAGGCCTAAGCCCCATAGTAAATTCAGACTGAATTTCAGTGCTTGTTAAAGAAAATGTTGGATGTATTTTTTTTAAGTGACAAAAGGAAGTCTTTTATTTGAACACTTAAACTTTGAGATTGGTTGAACTGTTGGAAACCACAGTCCAAATAATTTATCAATGTTTCAAGCAGCTTCAAGCAAAATCTTACAGCAGGAGATGCTCTAAAACTTTAAGGCAATGCCAAGTAGCATTCCTCAGCAACACATGTTGGAGTAGACCATCAGCCAAATCCAGAAGTAAAGGAAAGCACCTTTGCTGCTGTAATTCCTGTTCAGTGAGATATTTTTTTGTAGTCTCAAACTACTGTCAAGCAGTCTTTTGAAAATCTAGATGCATCCATTATCCCTGACGTTTATTCTGACAGCGTGCTGTTAAGATGAAAGAAAAGTTATTCATCTGGGAGTCACTTGACAATATAAATGGTGCTATTTTGAGCTTTTGTTGCCACTACAATTAATCAAGTGAGAGGCAATCAGTTTGGTGGTGGGTTTTTTTAGGTTTTGTTTTGTTTGGGTTTGATTTTGTTTTTTGGGGGTTTTTTTGGTGGTTTTTTTTTTGTTTTTTTTTTTTTTTTTTTTTTCTATAGTTTATTTAAGAAATCTGGCAACTTCCTTTGCTGAGTAA
>VZTT01035076.1:28293-40404 GCA_013400855.1 Buphagus erythrorhynchus | reverse complement strand
ACCACTGAAACACCCAGCTACTGTTCATTGTATTTCCAAATTGCTATGTGAACCTGATGGTGAGATACTGAGTCTACAGGTGGCATAGTAGTGGAAAGAAATACATTTTTCATTCTCTTTTTAGTGTAAAAGTGAGCTTTAAAATTATTGATGTTCATTTGGATAAAATATTTCAAAAACTCTTCCAGCAAAAGAAAAAAGTTATTACCATTAAATATTTTAATGCTAGAATAAGTGAAGGCAAGTGTGCTTTAATTATGTGCTGTAATTTGGAGTACAATTAAATAATTCCATTTTTAATTCAGCCACTTCACTATTTTGGTGTCTAGATTAAAACAAACAAACAAAAAAAAATCCAATAAAATAACCAAGAAGCCACAAAACTAAACAAACAAAAAAGAATTCAGAAATAAGCTTCTGTTAGAGAGACAATATTTTACAGGAGGATTGACAAAGGCAAAAATCTCACTGCGTTGTTTATTAAGAACGCTATCATTTGAATCTAAGCTGAGCAAAATTAGCTGTCAAAATCTGTTGTCCTGATGTCAGGTCAACAGACTGCAACATTAATATGCAAAGGTCAAAGTATACAATTGACAGTGACATTTGAACTGCCATTTTGATTAATGGCATCAGTATTCTTTGATAGGCAATTCCAAACATAGTCATGGGAACAATTTAAGATGTGATTTAAAAAGCACAAGGCGGTAAATTGATTTTTTTTAATAGAGAGAAGGCCATTAGCTTTTGCACACAATTCTCCACAGTCTGAGTTTGTCCATGCTAATGTTCTTAATAATGTTTCTTTTATCTGTGTTACCCCAAAGGATAATTTCTTCATGAGTTTGGAAGCTGGCTTTTCAGAATCACACCAACACTCCAGTAAGGATAAAGGCTTCTGCAGGTGAGAAGACAGCTCAGCATTGCAGAGATCTCCTTGCAGACAGCCCTCTCTGATGGGAGGTTGAGACATTGCTGTGAGTTGGATCTTGCTTCTTCCCAACTGCACAGTTTGCCAATACCCAGGAATTTGCTTTCAGGGTACCTGGTACTGTATGACCTTTCAAACTCACTTCATGTGGAGCAGGTCAGAGGGGTTCTGAGTATGGAGGCTGTGATCGGCTGTTTGCAGAATGCAGCAAATGTGACAACGACAATTGTTGGGTCCAAGTGTCAGGCAGCAGCAGGAAGGGGTGAGGCTTCTGCAGCTCCAGCTCAGCATGTGCTGCTGTACACAGAAGCTTCAGTGGCTACAGGGAGGCTAAAGAGAATAAATCAGATCCAATACATGGCCCTGAATCATACTGGAACAGCACAGCTCAAACATCTGCAGTAAAATTCCTTATTCTCCAACACAGCCTTGTCATACTTGGATTATGCTTGGGGATGGCTCCTGTCCCATGATGGTATTTGAGGTATTCCTCCAACACTGGGGAACTTCTCAGGGGACTCCTCATCATTTTTTGGCATATACCAAAAAACAAGATGGCATCTTCCTTAATTTTGCTTTTACAAAAAAAAATATGAACAGATCAGCACATGGAGTTCTTTAGTCCTTGAAATTGGTTGGTTTGAGATTGACAAACTTAAGAAATGCAAAAATTTATATGGTAGAGAAACACAGAACTACACTTGAGTGGTGGTGGGAGCACAATTCCCTTTAATTTTCTGTGTATTTTAGTGCCATGCACAAAACAAAAATTTATTCTGCTCAGTCACTGGCATTTTTTAGAGCATACATGACAATAGGTATCAGCTGCAGAGAAAAATTCAATGAAAGCTTGCTGGAAGCCACAGCAGATAGAAACACCAATCCATAGATTAGCATTTCAGTGTTATTATTCTTCAGGCTGTGCAGATGGTGGTTTGCCTAGTGCCTGCTCTTTTCAGGCACTGACCCTAGTTTCAGGCACTATCCATGCCTTATCTCATTTGCATCATTTTAATTTAAAACAATAGTCTTTAAATTTCACAATCTTTTCAAGCTCAAAGGTGCCAGAATGACCTGAATAATGGCAGACACCTGGAGAAAAATACAGACTAAATCTGGAAGTGCTATAGATTATGCTTACTCAAGCTCCAAGATTTCCAGCTGTCTCTGGCTTAAAACTCTCTTCTCTCCCTAGAGGAGGTATATATTTCAGTGCACTTCCATGTTTATGAAACCACTGATGCCAAGAGCAAAGCCAATGACTTTCTCAGTCAGGAAGAATTGGGTTACTGATCTTGGTACTCAATAGGTGCTGTGACCTGCACATAGGATCAGTCTTGTTCATCAGATACACTCTTCTACACTGCGAGTCTGAAAACATTTTAATTTATGGAGCCTATTATGTTGATTCATTTTTGTTGACACTACAGGATTTCAAAATCTGCCAAGAGGCTGAAGTCCTGGAAATTGTGGCCAGCTTGATAGAAAGCTCCTGGACTCAAGAGACATTGGATATTAAAGAGGGAGGCAGGTGCAGGAAACAAAGCTTGGCATGACAGATTATCCATCACATGTGGCAGGGACAGGAAATAGCAGCGCCAAGAGAGCAGCAGCACCCAGCAGCTGTGGATGGGCTATGCAGAGGCCAGCCTGCATCAACCTGCTGTCAAGGAAAAACAGCTCTCAGAAACTCCTGATTTCCCTTGTGCTTGGATGAAATGCTCACCACGGCCCTCCTCAGGGTTGCTGCAGAAAACAATTGTCTGTTTCTCCCCTGCCCTTTAACTTGGATTCTTATCAGCATGATGTAGTTTTCAGTCCGAATATGAAATCACAGCCAGTTTCTGTGCCAGGTGTGATGGTGAGACTTCAGCCCATGCCTGTGATTGCACTTGGAGGCAGGCACAGGCAGCATTATCTACAGGTAGATAATGGAATGGACTGGAATGTGCTTTGCCCTCCTGGGGAGCACAGCCATCCACACCCTGCCCTGTTCCTGTGAGCATCCCAGTGGGCGAGGCTAGAGGGAAGACTGGAGATTTTTATACCCTTCTGGATAAGTAGCTGTGAATTTTCAGCAAGAGGGAGCACTGCCAGTGGTATTTTTAGTTTCTATAGAGTAACTACTAGTACTACTTTCCATAGTGCTCTACTACTTTTCCAAAAGGTGAAGACCAAAGACAAACAGATGCTGCAGTGTGTTCAAGGGCTCTTCAGCGGGTGTTAGGAGCTGCTCATAGAAAGCATTGCCAGAGATGTTTTCATGTTGAGTGAACTCCACGAGGTATATGGGTGAAAAGCGCAGCATACAGGAGGTGTCATGCTGAAATCCACTGCATAATTCTGACCATCTCCTTCCTTCTGAGCCATATCATTCACCAGGCTATGTGACTCGGTGCAGGACAAGTTCAAGACATAGAAGACCAATAACAATACATAGAGATATCTCTCTATTTCTTAATTCTAGTCACTTAGCAAGTGACCATTCGATGCTTTTTTAATACAAAATATCGGTGTTCTGATGTGTCCTTGGCTGTGACTCACCTTGCAATACAAAATAATACAAGAAACCTTCATTTAAGGTCCTGTTCTGAATAAAGAGGTGCTCCATTCTATTATGTTGCCTATACTTATAGTGCCTGACAATTAGTATTACTATAATATTATACCAATTATGAACAGAAAAGCCACTCTAGATGCAACTACTTTCTCATGAAAGTTTCATCAAAACAGAAATATTGCTTTCTTAGAATTTTAACTCATTAGGTTCCAATCAAAACTAATTTCTTAAATATCTTCTCAGTCATTCCTGGCTAAAAATTAATATTATTGAGTTTGAGGTAATGGATGTATAAGCCTTAAAATCTGCAGGAAAACCAGGGTTGTAAGACAGCCTTGGAGTCCAGGTTCAATATGGCACTGGTGCCACATTTAGCTCCTAGCTCTGAAGTTTACATGCCTTTTCTTCAAATATATTCGATTGGAGTTCATATCCAATAAACACATATAGGTTTAACTGTTTTGCTTTTAGTTCCAAGAGAATAAAGCAAGCAGAAATACTTAGGGGGGAAAAAGTCAAACAAACCAAAGAATTTTATACAATCTTTCTCAGGAAACTCCTAATCCTTTAAGTGCTAGTAATTTTTTAAACATTCTGATGGTTAAATGATTTGAATTTCTGATGTAAAGGTCTTTTACCTAAATTTTCTTCTACTTAATTTTTTAAGTACTCAGAACCCTCAAAATAGGATTTTGAAAATCTTTTTTATATTAGTATTATTCTGGGAAAAATTTTTCAATTTATCCAACCTGAAATGAATTGAAAATCCGGTTTAGTACTGTTTGCTCTGTTGTTACCTGACTTTGTACAAGTAACATCACCTGGTGTTCAGTTCATCTTCTATCAAATGAGAACAACAATCCTTCATAATCCCATTTCTCTTTCTCTTAGGTGGAGAGGCTCCCCTTCACTGTGCTCAGGGATCCCATGGAATGTCCACCGTCCAAGTGCTGTTGGACTTAATATAATAATAAATTTAATATCACTGATGTCAACCAAACAGTATTTCTCTTGCCTAATATTTACATGCATGATCAAGTATTTTCAGAGCATTTCTCATCTCAGTATGCTTAAAACTGAGTCTAGCTTTCATTTTGCTCTTATGAGGCAGCCATTCCAGATTAAAACTACTTTAGTTTGATCTTATTTTCATAATTACATTAAGGCTTTGTAATATTCACTTTCATTAAACTTAATTAAGTCTTCACTTTATTAAACTGTGATTTCCTTAGGTTAGGAGAGAGGAATTACAATGACACGTGAATATTTCCACATTGAACTGGCTTCTTTTTGCTCAGAGCTGTATTACTTAATAATTTTAAGATTCTTTCCAGTGATAAAAAAATCCATTTTATTAGTATCACTCATGCCTAAAAGATTTAGCATTAAGCTTCTTAAAAATAAAAGCAGCAACATTACAAAAGCACCAGAATGCATTTATACATGGTACTCACCTGAAGATATATGAGGGCTGCCTAACCTTGAACATTGTGATCATCCCATGGCTACAACACTCATGTAGCAGCTGTGTCCTGCTCCTAAATTTTCTTCAGATCTGCACTGCAAATTTTGTAACATTACTGTAGCTTTTTGAAAACTCATCTATTCATACGTGAAAGGATCAGACTGATAACATCTTGGCTGTAAGTGCTGTATTTGTTGACTGTTCCTGAGTTCCAGCTCTTCAAGGTGTTCATTGCAATTTCTTGATCATTTTTAGCCTAGAATGCATTTTGTCAGTTCTCAGTAACATATGCACAGTATGTTGCAAAAATGGAAGGGATGTTGCTGGGTGACCTTAATCACTAAGTGGATCAAAATGCCTTTGTAAAAACTTTTGGTGAGGGTTACTTGGTACACAATTTGTCTCTTTGGTCGTGATCCAAAGTTTATTTAGCTCAGTGCTCAGTGCAAAGACTGCCTACGTGGGATTTAGATTATAGTCTGCATCTCCATTAAATCCTTACAGCCACTCCCCTCTTTCAGACAATCTCAGCTTCATTTATCTGATCTTGATAAATGATTTTTATAATTTATCTGTTTCTTGTCATGTCTTAGCTCCCCTTTTGCTTTGAAGTGCCTGTGGCACATTGTCTCCTCATCCTCTTAATAAAATATTCTTCTTGTGTTTTTTGAGTCCAGGAGATATTTTAAAATAAAAAAGGCCCAAATAATTTTTCTCACTGTAAGTGGTACACAATTATATTCAAAAGGTTTAATTAATCCTAGAGTCAAAACCAAAGGCAATGAACAACCTGATACAGCTCTCTGACTCATCTTTGTGTGGCACAGCCCCCACTGGAGAAATGCCTTGCTGAGGTTCGGAGCTCTTCACTGCACTGACTCCAGCTCCTGCCTCATTCCCACTGGGGCAGCTGCTTTGGCTTCTCAGAGCTCCCCTCCAGCTGTGCAGGGCAGAGGCAGCTGAACTGCTCCTGCACACCCCTTATCCCTTGGGAGTGGTGTGGCAAAGATCTCCTACTTGCTCTACAGAAACTCTGCTGCTGTAACTAATTTACATTGTAGATGTCAGCAGGCTACAGATAACCGGGGTAATAGTATAAATAAGAATGATCACAATGCTTAGCTCTGAATTGAAAAAACAGGTGGGAAAAAGCTTATCAGAACAGATGGCTTGATGCATACAAAAAATACTTTGTGAATACGTGACTGGACATGACAGTCCTTATTGTTTCACACACACAGATTTTGATGGCAGAAGGGATACCAAATTTTTTTAATTGTGAACGAGGCTTTTTCTGCAAAGTTCCTGAGTGGAAATTCAGCATATATGAATAGTTTCCCTGTGGGTCTGGTTGTGTCAGCCACACAGATAACATAAGTGGAGCTGACAAAAGCACCCTTCTTCTATACATCTGCCAAGGGGGCCTGGTTGCACAGAGTTAGCCAGTGAGGTGACACAGGTCTGCAGCAGCAGCTGGCACTGCTACCCTGCACAGCTCACGATACACCTACCCTCCAAAGAAGCAGTGTTCAGTCTGGACATTAACAGAAGATCCTTGTCCCATTTTAGTCAATGACAAAAATGTCAGGGAGGCACAATAATAGGAAAGATCTCCATGAATCAAACAGAAGTGCTGGGTCTTCCCTTTCTCAGAAAAACTATTTGCTGTGCAAATAGAGTCAAAATAGGGATAGGAAGAAAACACAGGACAAGGAACACTTTTTGTCTGACGTGTACAATAGGAAGTTATAAATATGTTGGTTTTGCTAATGATTTCATTTTGCTACAGTTGATCAAAAAAGCAGAATCTTCCTCCTCTCTGGAGATCTTGTGTCTTTTTTGGTGTGGGTGGGGATATCTTTTTGTCTAAATTGACAGTAAGCAGGAAAAAGTATCTGAACTTTGTACTTAAAATATTTCAAGATTGTTTAAAAAAGACAAAAGCTGTCATAATACTTTCAGGTGAAAGGATGGGAAAGATGGGAGACAACTGGAGTGTGATTACAGTTACAATTAATTTTATGTGAACATCATTTTGCTCTTGGGGGGAAAAATCACAGGAATGAGAGGTTCATAAAATACTATCTAATTTCCTATACTTCATAATTATTAGGCACAAGTTTGCTTTCACCTCTCCCAGAATTTTGAAAAATTATCACTGCCTGACAGTTCTAACATTAAAACTAATTAGCAATATTACAAGTCTTCTTGTGTGTCTCTTGACCACAGTTCAACAGCTGGACACGTGCATATAAACTAATCTGGTGATTTGTATTAATTTATTTTTTGGTAAGGAAGGAAAGGAACACAAGTAATGAAGTGACAATGTGCTATGATAGTGTACATGATGTGTCAGTAGTGCTTCAGTCTTCTGTAATTCAGGTCATAGTGAGAAGATGTCAGATTACTGGAGAAAAATGTGGCATTGTGAATGAAAAAATGTCATAACCCAGCCTTCCAGTGAACTTCAAAAAGGGTGGAAAAAACCCTCTGAGAACAGGGGCCTTGAGCCATAAAAGTAACACTTTATGCCTCTGCAATTAGACATGGTATCCTTATGTTTGGTGAAAATTGTAGCATAAGCAGTTTTAAATTAAGTCCAAGGATTATCACTCTTTGGATTCAAGTGAGTGATTGATTCATTCAAATAACTACACATTCTAACAAGTTAAATGAGGAAATGTGATTAGTTTACAGAGAAGAGTCTGGAATGTGAGAAAAAATTACACTTCTATATACTTCTTGTGCCTTATAAGACTCATCTTATTGGGAACATTATTAAATATAAGTAGGTCCCTGCAGGCCTGTTTTTAATTTAAGGGTGTCAAAACTGAGGAACATGATGTACAAGCAAAAGCTTGCAGAGTAGAAATGAATGATTACATAATGAAACCAGATCCACTGGTGTGAAGTTTCTTATCTGCACAGTCTGCTCATTACATTTCACAGCAACCCTACAATTCAAGAAACTCATTGTCAAGCAACTAAGAATACATTAAGCAATGTTTGCAGCTCAACAAGAGAAGTCATTCCTAGTCATGCTTGTCCTTCCTAGCAGAAAGGGGAACAAAAAAGAAAGGACAGCCTTGTCCTGTTCATTATCTGTAGGATGGATTTGTTTCCCTGCAAATAGGGAGAGTTGTCCTGGAACAACCTAGGAGCATGTCATACTGTGTGGAAATGTTCTCAAATGCTTCCATGCCTATTGCATGATTTTTCTTGAAACAATATGCTCCTTAAATTATTTGGGAACATTTTGACTTTTTGCTTGTTAATATTGTATCCAAGTGCCCAATTCAGTCAAGGAAGTGAGGTTTTATTCATTTGTGAAATACAAACCAAAACAAAAGAGATTAATAAACAATATTCTTCAGGTTAGAATAATTTTATAATTCTGCTCAGCTTGCCCATTAGCCTTGTTTAGGTTGTGAAGTTCCTAGCATAGGGGAATTGCCTTCCTAGGTGTCTTCTCTATGTGCAAGTGGGCTGCAGGTTCTTGGGGTTTACAATGACAGTAATTTCCCCTTGTAACTGCAAATATTTCAACTGCTGTGAGGTGCTTCTCCACTCTGTGAACTCTGTGGGTGTCATTAGAGAGGTTTAATTATATGCCACACATATGCTACTATCTCTGCTTTCAGTCTTTATACATGGGCTGCATGAACTTAAAACCCAACAATTTAGGTATCTAATTTTGAGACTCTTTAAAATACTGTACCAGTTATCCAAAGCTCTGAGATAATTATTCTCACAGCTGTTTGGAGTTCTCATGGAGCAAGGATGCAAAATGGAAAACCCTGGTGTAATACAGTGATAACTTAGGGCAGGCAGAGAAAGCGAGTTGTCATCCAAACTTTGAGCAGTCTCTAATGGCACAAGAAACACCGTATTCTCTTGATAATTCAGTGGCATGTTTTGATCATCATGATCTATTTGAAGTGAACATAGCATGAGACAGACAGCAAATCCACATGCTAGTCAGTGCTGAAGTGTGAGGAGGTCTGCCAGACTTCACTGCATGTATTTCACAAAGACTTGTTCTGGTGTTTCCCAACCTCCACTAAAGGCCAGAGTTTCTCTGCATGCAACCATGTTACCCAAAATACCCACAGATCAAAGCACACAGGATCTAGTTTTAAAACTCATCTGAAAATACTATGGGGCATATACCACATCAAGCCTAATTAACTGCTTCCAAAAAGATGAAGGCTTTCCTAATTAGCTATAAATGCACATTCTAGACAAGCCCAGGAAATGGGTCTATTTTCTGAAATTCCTTTGAAAAATACGCTCCACAACATACCAAGGAGGGCATTTTAGCAAAAGAATGGACAATCAGCATGTATTCATCATATAGCAATTATCATAGGATATACTACCTTTATTCTTTAACAAGTTTAACTGAGCTAAATTATATTAATCAAGAGGCATATTTTGTCAGAAAATCTAAAGAAATTGCATTACCTCAGGCACTGGTATGAAAGTGCACAGCTTTTAGTTTCCAGATTTTTCAAACTAATTTATGTACTTTTTTTGTATCTGAAATACATTTGCACTCTAGTTTAAGAACATAGCAGTTGAAAGAAAACTATTTTGATTTACCTATCCAAACATTTTCTATGGCTATTATCCCTGCAAATATCTGAGCAGCCTTCATTTAAAAGAGACTGAAAGAGCAAAACCTCGTATGTATCTGTAAGTATTTTTGCCCTCTCAGAACTAGAAACACTTCCCTTGTTGAACATTGTTTTTTCTTTTGTAGGAAACAGAAATTGCTCGTGGTTTGCCAAGAAAAGATAGTCTATGTGTTTACAAGGACTGCACGTTCATTTGCCCATCCATCACTCAAATACCAGGAGTTGAACAAATTCATTCATTTCAGTCATATGTAGAAGGCTTCCAGCCTTAATTAAGTCCTAATAACTTTCAGAGAAGTAAGGGATTTATGCTAGGTGCCCAAATCCCACAACAGGAAAGCAGATGGGACAGTCCATCCCACATTCATCTGGGCAGCAATGTTCCAGTTCATGAATGGCCACACCAGTTCTGACCTGACAGTAGTCCCAAGTGTAGCTCTGTGCCATCCCTAGCATGAGTGGTGTCTTCCCCAGTGGGTACACTGAAGAAGTCACAAGGAAGAAATGTGGGTTTCAAAGTGAGAAGGAGGAAGCATTAGGACAACGAAAATAGCAATTTCATTCAGTTTCATCATTCCATTGAAAAGCCTGTTTAAATGAGACATTTGCTTTTGTTGCTTCAGGCGTAGAACCACTGTATGCATTTGGACTTTTATCTTCTGGTTGAGCTTTTTAAGATTACCAGTGCTGTGATGGTGAACAGCCATAATGAGTGCTCAAAACTGCAAAGTCAGTGAGAGCCAAGGCTACTCAGCACTTCCCAGAAGAAAATTGTTTCATTCAGGAGAATGAACACTGGACTGGATCCCAATTTCCAGTTCTCATGCCCTGTGTGGCCTCCAGAGAGGATTTTGTTCCACTTTCACGGACATCAGATGGAGATAATTATGGATTTCCTCTCTTAGCAACCATATGATCATTAAAGTTCATGATTCATTTGGGCACCGTTGCACTCTCGTATGCTCTGGAAAGGATCATGAGGAAAGAAATAATTCTGTACTCATTCTATGGTGCAGCCACCAGTTAAGCAACAAGGATAAAAATAGTAAACAGATGTTGGATTTTCTAAGCATACTGCACTACAATGGATGGAGCTGGGAACAGGGAAAGAATATAGTTGTGCCGTTAAGGACTGGCACATGTATGGTGCCAAATTAAAGTTGGATGGACAGCCTCAATTCTGGAATTTCATAATTTTGAATGCTTGGCTTTTCAAGTAGAACATTATTTCCTAATGAAGCAAAAACATGGTTTCAGTCACCTGTACCGTGCAAAAAAGTCCACTGAAAAATACCCACCAAAGTGACAGCGCGTGGTTAGATTTCACGTTATCTAGAATGGGCATATTAAACAAAGAGGTTAAGAGACCACTGGCTGATGTGTTTCAATCCAGCAGATGAGGGCCATGGAAGAAATTCCCACTGCTGGATGTGCCAAATTGTGCAGGTAACCTGTGGTCTGCTCTCTCAGCAGTCATTTGTTAGAGCACTGGAACATGTTAACTCTGAGGCATGAATCTCAGCTTTCCTACACTAACTCATATGTTTGACACTAAGCGTAATTTACGTATTGTACTGGATTGAGACTGGCTTTTGTCAGCCTTGTGGTTTTCCAAAACTACTGAATTTTCTGCAGGCCTTACCCTTTATAGATATATCTTCACCGTAATTGAGAGATATAAACTAAAAACTCATTGAAAATAAAATCAGGTCTTTTGCAATACATTATTGGTTGGAAAAAAAATCAAATTTGCTGTTTTGCACACTCCTCAAATTTCAAACATCTTGACTAATTTTCTGAGAAGAAGAAGAATAGTAGGTCATCTGGGGGAAAAAAAAGGACTTTAGACTTCTTTGAAGTATTTTATAGGAGGCTGCAGGAAGAATCTTTTTCATTAAGGAGAAAAAGAACAAAAAGAAAAAAAACTTGGTTGGTATCCATACATGTCATGTGACAAGCTGCTTTTTGAAAAGACTGTTTATGGCTGTTAAAACTTTATACGCATCTGAGAACCAATTTTGATGAAAAAGCTCTCTGATCTCTAGCACACATGCAATCACATGTAACACAGAAAGAGTTTCCTAGGCCCAGCAAAAGGAAGTAATGTCAACTGTAGCTTTGGGACATTTTAAATAAACACCTTCAGTTCTAAATTGAACTTGTATATATGCAATCTGTAACTCTCTGTTCTGCAAGTGATTTTACTCCTGCCAAGAACTGGATTCTTGGATGTCTTGCATCTAAGACAGCAAGAAACTGCAAAAGTAGCTCAGAAGAGATGAGTCCTGAGCTCTGTGACCAGCCAGATTGTTGTAATGTAGAAAAAGTCCTTCGTCTGGAAGTTATGTGTGAAGAACTTAGTATGTCTGTCATAGAGACAAATCACTGACTCAGAGCTGCAACAGCTTGGAAAAGGAGTGGCTTTGCATTTTGTGGTCCACAATACTTTATTGCACTGAATTGCTGTGCGGATGTTTGAGGCAGGGTTAATATTTGAGAACAATCTCTATGACAAAAG
>VZTT01035076.1:8554-28207 GCA_013400855.1 Buphagus erythrorhynchus | reverse complement strand
ATTGTTGAGGTCAACACCATTAGTTACAGGATCAGATTAAACAAACAAAGGAACAAACTGCAGACTACATAATTTCTGAAGTAGTCAGGTACTTTTTGTTTCTATTAATTAAGTGGCATATTAACAAATAGTGTCTGGTTTGTAAACTTAACAAGCTATCTTAAAAAGATGTTTAGAGAAGTTAAATTTCTTTAGTAGAATGTCTTACCAGGAGAAAATTGGATAAAATAATAAAAAGAGACATTGAAGAAAAAAAAATAGCTACTGATAGAAAATCAGCACTTCATTTTAGGCTACAACAATTTTCATCATGACTGGACTGAGATGTCTGTGCTGAGTTAGTTGCTTGTGAATGATATAAAGCATACAGCCTGAAAATATTATCTCTGACATAAACAGACTGTTCACAAAATAAGGTACATGGAAATAGAAAGATTTGGTACATAACTCATGTTACCATGGTGAGATGGAAAGCGAGATAAAGATTGTAACTATGTTCCAAGTACTCCAGTTGGAAGAACAATACTGAACCTAAATATGCTAGTCAGTGGCAGTTTTATGTACTCTCCTGGCAGTACTTTGAAAACTAGCAAATAATAATCTTGATAGCAGACATTAAACCAGATGGCCCTTTCTTGCTCATTGCTGCTCATGGAATTAGCAATATTTACATTCTAATTTTCAGCTTGATTGTTATTCAGCTTGCAAAAAACTTTTAAATAAATTGTTCTGATACAGGTATGGGTCATAATTTTCTTTAATTAGTTCACCTCTCTAACAAGCTATGGAGCCTAATAGATTGAAAAAACAAACAAGCAAAAAACAGTGAACCTGGGCTTTTGAAACATTATGTACAGAAAAATGCAACATTTTTTACTGACAAAACCACCTGCAGCTACCTTTAAGGGTATATCAAAAGCATTAAACACAGATGCTCAGTTGCTGGGATTTATGCCTAGATTTATGCCTAGTTGCTGGGATTTATGCCTTTATTTTCTTTTATGTTCAGACAGTTTAGAGGTGTGTAGGCAATGAGGTCTCCATAGAATAGAGGCTGATGGAATAAAGCTGCAGCTTAAGATCCAGCTGACAGTAGCTGATGACTGTTGCTAACAATGCAGAAAACAGGCACCAGTGGTTTAGATGGCCACCACAAATAAAAGTAAAATTATGGAAAAATGATAAATAACTATAGCAAAAAGAAGCAGTGTGTACGTAGAACAGCAGTACAGTGATGAAAACTGGAACCGAACCAGGAGTCAAGCCAGTCTGAAGGACAAGAATGTCTTGGGAGCTGACCAGAGCAAGCATAGATAAGCTATTGTCTTTCTCCCTCAGCTGATCAGCCAGCTGGCAAAAGTGCTCAGACCCCATTCCCTGGCTGCCAGCTCTTTGTGGACTGAGTGGTGCTGCTCCTCAGGAAGGATCTGGCAAAAAAGGCACGTACTGCCAGGGGCAGGTTAAGAACTGGAACACCGTGATGGAATACACACTCAAGAAAGAAAATGGGTTCAAGGGCACTCTAATCCTGCTTACAAACCAATTAAAAAATGGAAAAAAACTGAAAAACAGTGATTTTCTCAATGAATGATGAATCTAAAGACTTTTTCGTCTGCAAATACAGGTAAAGTGATTGGACATTAAACCTAGCTTCACTCTCACATGAGAATGAAGAAGAGAAGTCATAGCAGTCACACACTGTCTTCCAAATATGTTATTTCCATACTTTTCCTTAAGAAATGATAACTGAAAAAAAACACTATTTTATTTAGTAAAATACATTCTCATTTATTATTTATCTAATACAATTTGATACAGATTGAGCCTGACAGATGAGGGGTTTTTTTCTTGTTTTGTTTGAGTTTTTTGTTTGTTTATTTATTTGGTTTGTTTTGTTTGGGTTTTTTTATGGTTGAGAGCAGGGCTTTGAAACCATGGTCCAAATACCTACAAAACAGAGGAGCAATGAGGATAAGACAATACAGTATTGCAGCAGAAGCTACTAGATTTCCCAGCAATGAAGACTGGGAATCTCCATTATTGTTCTTTAGCCTGATTGAAACCTAAGCAAACCTTATCCATGCCAGGTGTCTGCCTCAGGCTGAAAAGCTCTAAATCCTGTCAACAAGACCTGTTCAACCATTTCTCAATAATAAACTAGTAGGGGGGGAAGGGGAAAATGACTGTCCCAAGGCAAAGACCAAAAGCCTTTAGACTGGAAAGGTAGACTGGAGCTCTGTCCTTGGCAGCAGGATCTTGAAAACTGACATAGGGTAGCATACATCAAACTTCATGTATCCATAAAAAACTCCTTCAAAATGGTCAGGTTTTGGACACCTCAGTTCAAACATTAATTTTAGCAACTTGGAGTTAAAACCAGTTGTAAGAAGACAATCAGTTGCAACGTAAATTCCAATACAATCTCCACATAAATGAGACTGAAACTATTATATACTTTGATCATAATACAGCTTGCTCCATTACATGGCCTCATGTTTAAGCCACACAACAGCACTGAGGTCAACAAAAAATGCATAAGTATGGTTAGTTTATTTTGTTAGAGAAGCTTGCCCTTTTAAATGTGAAGAGAGGAAAGGGCATTTCCATGTCTTCTGTTGTTGCTGTGAAATTGTGGAGCAAAGAATACAGTGGAAAACATCTGTATTTCAGCTGAACGTGTAATGAGTGAATAAGCATGATGTATATTTAAATCGACATGCATATTAGCTGTATTTCCAGGTCTGCTTTAATAGTTATCTTTTCCATTCTGTGTCCCATCACAAAAAATAAGAAGCTGGCTGCATGTGATGAAGTTCATGCACAGGAGTGAACTCTAGAAGGTGCAGAGGATGGGATGAGTCATGATGACTGAATTTCTCTTGCTTAAGTGTGCGAGGAGAATGGGGACTTAGTACAGAAGTTTACAAAATGTCACAGAATGCTTTTTGTTTCAGTTTTCCTGCTTTGCTCCACATGAAAGATGCAACAAATGCTGCTGCTTTAAAGGGTTGTTACAAATCAAGTTTTTAATGAATTGAAATTAAATGTGTCAACATAGATTTATTTATAATAGTGTCTGGTTGTTACTCATCACTCTAAGCATCTATGTGATTTGGTATCTATGTTTCCAAGTCATATCTTCAGTCACATTTCTGTAGCTGCAGATATTATTCAGTGTGGTACAGGAAAAGTACATTTTTTTACCAACATAAGCTAAGAATGATAAGGATTTTTAGTTAAGAGTGACACAAAACAACATGGAGTTATCAACATAAACATAATTAGTAATTTTTAGTGCCTTTCAATACTATAGTTCTAGAACCATTCAAAACACACAAAATGCTTTCCTAGGGGCAGCTTATGTCTGGGTGGTGCCTACTGCAGAGTCCACCCATGCCCAGCTGGAGATGCTACAGTTTGCTGCTGATTGACTAAATCCTCTCACCTCTCCCCACCTTCAGATGCTCACAGCCTCTATGTTCAGCTGTAGATGCTAAGAGTTCATCATCACCACACAGATCATTGCCTCATCTTCTATGCTGATTAGAGACCAAAAAACCCTGACTTTATGGAAGAGACCAGGTGGAGTCACGGTGGATGGAAAGTAAGGGCCTTGCATGGAAGAACTTCTGTTTCCTACCTAGCACATGGCTTGGGAGTACTGAGAAGAACTGAGGGCATGGCTAGTGAATGAAAGTGGTGGTTTGTATTAAAGGAAGGGAAAAGGTGTTGGGGAAATAAATGTCCACGCACAAGCTAGAGTGAACAGCTAGTAAAGGACGAAAGTTTGTAATAATAATTTCCTCAGTATTTCAACATTCTATCTCGCTTATCGGAATCCCAGTCAATGGCTGTCTTCTCTTCTAGCCTCAGTCTTCAGACTTGCAATGATGCTCTATAAGTATTTTATACCTATTTTGCCACAAATCTGCCTGCCAACACCACTCTGGGGGCTCACTGCACTTGTTCAATACTAGAGTATTGAACTATTATCTTCTTCAGAGTGCTGATAATGAAGGCAAAGAATTTACCATTCTCATACGTAAAGAGGAAAAAATAAGTATTTGCAGTGCAGACAATTCAAAAGCTGTTTCTCTCAGTCTGTTGTCTATGTAGATGGAGATTTACCAAAAGAAGTCAGGGAAGAAATCAGCAGATGTGTAGCACTTTCACTACTGCTTGCTCCTGCTTTATGTGTTGCAGTCACAGGCAGATGATGAGAGTCTCTCAGTTACTCAGCGCCTCAGCAGTATGGTATCCATTCATCTCGTGATAACGGAAAAGGCACAAAATACTTTTCAAAACAACAGAAGTAATGATAAAACTAATACAGCCCAGAATATACACAGGAAGCATGTAACTGGGGTACAAGTAAGCTTGATAACCATATGAAAACAGTATTCCAAGTCCATCATTTACTTGCATAGACTACAGGTGAGAAAGACTATCCCATCTTCTGTGCAAGACCATCAGGCCTTGTTAAGGACACCTCTGCCTGTGATCATCAGGGGTCTCTCCAGGAGTTTGCCAGCAAATGTCACTGTTTGACATGACCTCTTCCTGGCTGGTTTCTCTTACTCTTCTGGACAGGAGGGTCTTTCCATTACTTCACTTTTTGCACCATTATTTTACTGGCTTTAAATAAAAATTAGTATTTATTTTTTCTGGCTTTTCCAATATATTCTTATGGTTGTCTAATAATAGTTTTGCATGCATGCATCCGAGATATATTTTACAGCTGACACAGAAACAGTACCTGTATTTCTCCACCTACATCTTTCGAGTAGAACTCTCCTATATGCTGAGAATGTATCATAAATTAAAGCCTGCTTCACTCAGTTAAATTTGTGGTCAGGAGACGAGAGTGTGTCATAGTGCCTGGCAGGAAGCTGAGCCCCAGGCAGGCTTAATACTATCACATAATCTTAGCTTTCTGTTCATGGGTGCTCTCATACAGCTGACGGCACACAGTGGGCAAAAACTAGGCATGCATTTGTAGACTGTAAACTCATATCTAACTTTCAGTTAATATTAATTCAGTCTTCTTGTGTATATGCTTTGTTGTCCAGTGTTTTACTTGACCATGGAAGCATTTTCTCCAAATTATCCCCAGCCTTCCATTCCTACTTTGGTCTCCACTGTTTGTATGTTACTATCACTAAAAGCAGTACTTCGGGACATTTCCCTCAAAACCCACTGGTAAGAGAAAGCATTCACCTGTACTGCTCCAGTAGAACGCTCTGTCTGTGATCATGGTATTCGTGTACAATGCAGATTTACTTTGCCCTTGACTTCTGGGAAACGCTACATGGAGCAGAGGAAGTGCACTGCGCATCCCTCATCAGATCCAGGAAGCACATAGATAACACAGTGTGAAACCTGCCCACTCATAGTGTCCAAGCAGCTCTGCATCCTCATATGCACAGGGAAACTGTCCATGTGTGGTACGTCCACATTTTCAGCCACTCACACCATCCCTTCAGCTATGAATTTGACTTCTAATGCAACTGCAGAGTAAGTTAAATGCATCCCTCTGCTTCGGGCAAGAATGTGACTCCTGCAGCTTTCCTCGTCCAACTGGCTGAACCTGCTGCTGGTCCCTTTCTCACCACTGGCTGACAAGTACAAACATGAAAAATCTCTTGTTTTCAGAGAGGAAAATGCTCAGAAGAACAGGAAAGTGAGTGTGAAAGAAATAAATCATGAAAAAAAAGGTAAAAAAATGAAAGGCCTAAACTGAGGTCAGGAGAAAATCAAATTCATGGGAAGAGGAAATAAAAATACAGGGGAAAAAATAAAACAAAGAAAAAGAAGGCAAAAAGGAAAGTTGTTAAAGAATTACAAGAATTACAGTTGGTATGATGAAAATAGAAGGGAGATATGGCAAAATGGTGTTGTAGAGGAAATGGAGGAGACAGTAATATGGGAAAGATTAGAAGAAGCAGTCTTGAAGGAAGAGAGATAGAAAAGACATTATGGATCAGAAAAAAAGGAAGCTACAGTGTTGTTTTACAAGCTAAACTATTTCACCAGTTCGTTGTGTAATGATCATGAGGCTATTAAAATTTCTGTAGCACTTCCAGTGGCCAGCCAGTTCCTTAAACCCAGCTGCTGTTGGAAGCCAGTGTTCTGACATGTGAGTAAACATAATTTAGCAAAGGAACACAGCGGCTGGGCAGGCTAATACCAACAAGCAGCAACTGTAAAAAAAGAAATTCAAACCAAACTTCAACCTTTAGGATGAGAGGGTTCCACAAGCCTGTTTTGTAAGATACACATTTCTCTTCCTCATTCCTGAGACCTCCAATATCGGGAAAGAAAAAAAAAAAAAAAAACCCACCAAAACCAAATAGCTTTTATTTCATGTTTGAAATATGAAGCACACATCTTATTTAAAGGCAACCAACCAGATAAGCCAGGTAATATGGCCAAAAATAACCCTTTCCTGGTCTCCCAGTGTAGTCAAGTGAAGGTAAAATATAATGTTGTTATCCCAGTTACTGTACCATAATGTCAACAGCCCTTGTTCAATAGAGTGTTTTTGTTGGCATTCAAATAACATTCAAAGGGAAGTCAGTTAAAAAGTAGAATTACACATAAAAGACCAAGTGACACAGAAATTTAGCTCACAATATGAAGACTAGGTGGGTGTGGATTATGTTTTATTCTATAACCTCATGCATGATTTATTGCACTGCCCCAGAGACACAGGATTACAAATGACTGAATTTTTCCAAGCTGTTTCACACAGGTATCAGTCAGCTTGATAAAAATTTATATTAATGAAATTAAGGCAAATCATTAGTTCAGGCAAGATCTACTGCTATATGTTTGGCATTATGTAATGTAATTAGTACTGATTAAACTATTAATCATGGCAAATTATCAGTCACATTTTGCCCTTGCTTTTTTATACTGACTTCTCTGTGAACAGATGATGACTCATATTGACTTCTTTGGTTTTAATATTGGTTCTAATCACTCCCAATCAGTATGTGAGGAAAATAATTAAATTACAGGCATCTTTTGCACTGTTGATATAAAACTTAAATATCCTGAAGTACTTGTATTCAGTTTACTACTACTAGTAACAGCTCACTTAGCTGATATAACTCTATCCCAACCAAAACCAGAATATGTCTTGCCTTTCTTGTTAAAAAAAGAAAAAAAAAGAAAAAAGAAAGAAAGGAAAGAAAAAAAAAGTAGAAGAAATGGAGGAAGTAATGGGAGGAATGAATTTCTATGGCATCAATTAATTTCTATAGTACGTAAAACAGAAAGGGCAGTAGGCAGGCCTAACAAACAGTACGAAATACATACAATTTTTCTCTCATCTATGCAAGGGAAAACAATTTATCTAATGTTAGGAGAGGCCTGCAGTCAACATACAAGTATTCCGCACTCTGGTATGTAATTCCAGAATGTGCCTAGTAATCAATTAATACAACTGTCTCAGAAGGTAGGAAAGTAATGTAATTACTGTCTCACAGGTGAGGAAAAAAGGCTCAAAGAATCCACCTAAGCCTGTGGAACAAGGCTTCTGTGTCCATCCTAAACCCCAGCCACCCTTACATGAGCATGTGACAATTCATTTCCATTCCATTTTGGTTTTTGCAAGACAAAGGAAAACTTTGGCACCTATCTGAGGAGAAATTTCAGTGCATGCCAGACAAATTCCCTGTCTGAATGGACCATTGTGATGAAATAGGCCTCAGTCTAGATATAGCTATAGAGGTTTACCAGAACCTATAGTAGTTAAAGTACCTGTACCTGAAATAATATTGTCTCACATCTGCCTTCAATCTTCCAGATAAAGACAGTGTTACTTGCTCGTCTCATCTCTCGACAGGAACCTGGGCTGCTCTGTGCCTCCCTCCATCAAGGAAAAAAATCAAATTTCTAAGTTATAGTCTTCCCTCAGTTTATATTCTGGTATCATTACTGCTGGGCAAGTAAATACTAATTACAACAATTGTCATGGAGTTAATATAGCATGACAAATTGACAAATTTACCAAACCAAAATCTCCAGACACTATTTTTCTCCAATAACTCTGTTTGTTCTTGCCTTATTTTCCCAAACAGCTCTTCTTTTCACCTACTCCCATCTGCACTGCATCCACCACCTTTGTGTGACATGGAAATATGCATTCTCCAAAAGCCACCTGAGAATATCTGGATCATTTTAATGAAGCCACTAATTTAAAGAAATTAGTTTGTGAAAAAAACTGTTATAGTATCAGGAGCAACTGGTGATTGTTTGACGGATGTTACCTTATATTTCAACTGCTACTTTCTTTCCCACTGGGGGCATCCCTTCACTGCTAGTCAGATCTTCCCTTGGGTTACCTGCCTCTGTACACACAGACTGTCCAACAACCACGTAACATTTCCCTTTTGGGGTGGTTGCCATTGCTCTCTGGCACAAAATAATTCTGTTTAGGTATTTACATGATAAACAAACATTACAGCATGGAGACACTACCACACAACCTCATCCTCTTGTTACTGGCACAGACACCTGGCATGTGTTTCATTTGGAGTGTATGTTAGCAAAGATTTTTTTTTTCTCGGCACCTGTAGTCAGCACATATGGCACCACATGGTCCTAAGGTAAGGAAATTTGTTTTATATTGGTTTCTAACAACATGTCTGTTTCAGATGTGGATACCTCATGCCTGGACGTATTCTAGGCCTGGCTGGATGGGGCTTTGAGCAATCTGGTCTAGTGGAAGGTGTCCCTGCCCCTGTCGGGGGAGTTGGCACTGGATGATCTATAAGGTTCCCTCCACCCCAAACCATTCCATGATTCTGTGATTGCCTAGGTTAATTTTTAAAACAACCAGAAAACTAAAAAAAAATTTTATTAGATCAATTTAGCAACAGGAGGGAACCAAACGTTTGGCGGGAATCCTGCAGATGAGGAGGTGATTTCTTCCCTGCTCACCGGAGCCTTTTTCCGAAGGGCAGCCATCGCGGCGTCACTGCTGCCGCCTGGGCATGGGCCCGTGTGTCCGTCCCGGCCGGGCTCGACATGGCCCTGTTTGTCCCGGCAGGTTCAGCACGGTCCTGCCCGCATTGCCGGCCCTGTTTGTCCTGGGCGGGCTCAGCACGGCCATGCCCGCATTGCCGGCCCTGTTCGTCCCGGGCGGGCTCAGCACGGCCATGCCCGCCCTCAGCACTAGGCCGNCATTGCCGGCCCTGTTTGTCCCGGCGGAATCACCATAGCCCTGCCCGCATTGCCGGCCCTGTTTGTCCTGGGCGGGCTCAGCACGGCCATGCCCGCCCTCAGCACTAGGCCGCGCCGCAGGGCCTGCGAGGGCGGGGAGGGGGCCGGGGCGCAGCACCCTGCGCCTAGCGCTCCCCAAGCTGGCTCCTGGGAATGGAGACTGGGAGCAAACACGGGCCACTGGAATTCTCCTATCGCCACGCATTCTGGTAAGGCCCTATGTCCCACGGACTTGTCTGCCATAAAACACTCTTTGCCGGACGGTGGGGAGAGAACCCGGGTGCTTTTAGAGACTTCACCGAGAGAAAACTTCGCTGCCACCGCCAACACTTTGGCAAAGTACCAAAGAACGGTACCGACAGAGAGCTGACACTCTCCCAAACCCCAGCCCTCTTCTGACGCCCAGCCCCCGCCACGGCTACCCCGCGCTGCCCTGCCGTCCGAAGCAGCTGCGGGGGAACTCCCTCCGGCCCTGGCCCTTTCCCATTCCTGTGCCCGTTCCCACCTCCCGCCCGGTGTCCCGGAGCGGCGGGGCGGGGCGGGGCGGGCCGGTCCCTCCTCCCGCCCCTCCCGCCGCCCTCCCCCGGGCCGCTATAAGCCCGCGGAGTTTCCGTGTCCTGTGACTGCAGTCAGGTGGTGGCTGAGGTTCCCTGCTCCCTCCCACCCTCTGTCCCGTTTCGTCTTCCCCCGCCCGGCGGGGGCCGGCCCTGCGGGGAGCCGGCTGGGGAAAGTTGGAGGGAAGTTGCTGGCTGGGAAAGTTCAGAAGCGGGGGAGCCGCGGCCCCGGCAGCCCGGCCTCTCCGCCGCAGTGCACGGGAGGGATGGCCGGCGGGGAAGGAGCGGGCAGCGGTGTGCCGGAGTGCCGGGAGCACCTCTTCAAGGTGCTGGTGATCGGGGAGCTGGGCGTGGGCAAAACCAGCATTATCAAGCGCTACGTGCACCAGCTCTTCTCTCAGCACTACCGGGCCACCATCGGCGTGGATTTCGCGCTCAAAGTCATCAACTGGGACAGCAAGACCCTGGTGCGGCTGCAGCTCTGGGATATCGCAGGTACGGGACGGGCTCGCTGCAGGGTGCGCCCGCCCCGAGGGCGCTGTGAGCCCGGCTGTCGGGGCCCGGCGCACGGCCTCTGCAGAGGAAAGCGCCTTTTGGCTGGGAAAACTCTCTTCTTGTTTTTCATCTTACCCGCTGTTATAAGCAACCTCTCATTCTTGCCTCTGAGGTGTAAGTAGAGGGAGGTCTTGATGTGGGAATGAAGTTTTTCTCCTTTTACAGGCTTTGCCCGCTCCCTTTAGCAGACTTCGTGGGGCTCTTGGCTTGGCCCAGGGTTTTGTATCAGTCCTCAAACAGCAGCTTTACTCTCACTGCTGGATCCGGGGCTCCTGGAATAGTCTTGCCTATACTGCTCCTCCTGACCTGCTTGTCTGGGTGGTGGTGGTGGCCTTGGTTATGGCTGCTGCTGAAATTAATTCAGGGCTATGGCTCTGTAATTCATCTAATGCACCGTGCTTTACAGGTTAAAGGTAGCTCTAACAACTGAGATTGTCCTCAAAGGAAGAATGCTTAAACTGCATGCTTGGAGTCACCTGGCTTAGTTAAAAGTAGCTTTCATCCCTGCTGCATCGAGTGAGGGAATAGGACTTCTATTATGCTTAGTTCTATATTCGAATTACAAATTTGTGTGTTAGAAACATACTTGGAGCACATGGAAGCAGAAGAGTCCTGTCCACTTGTACAAACCATGCATTATTCCTTTCCTATATATGATTCAAACCTTGTCTTCAGCATCTGTGTTTCTGAGATCCATCTGTATACCTACCATGGAAAACTTTGCTTATGCTGTGGTGTTAAATGCCACAGAACAATCTCTGTTTTGCCATGGTCTCATAAAAGTCTGTCCCTCAGCTCCATAATCACCTTGGTTGGTATTGCATTTCTAGTTTTGTGTGCAACCCAGGTATTAGTCTGCAGCTCTCTTCATCCCTATCTACCACCCTCAGAATATCTCCTTGGATATGAAAAAGCAGATCTTATTTCAAATGCTGGTGTTTAAACTTGCACTACTGGAAGACACAAGGGAAAAGACCTGGTAGTTACTGTTTCCATGAACTTTATGCTTATTAGTGGAAGCTCAGAAATGAGGAAGTGTGACATGTGGCTGCTGTAACCCTGTGACAGACCAGCTATACCTCAGCTTCTGATCTTTTTTCTCTAAAATGCTTCAAATATTATTCCTCAAACTGAAAAGCCTTCTTACTGCCATATTCTGAAATACACCATGGGTCTTTCTGTTGCTGGCCTGTAGGGCAAATAAAAATATTTTCTAATTGCTCTTTTGAAGAGCAAGCAAAACATTGGCAAGCTTTCTTTTCTGATGTGTTCCTTTTGTGAATCAGCTTTAAATTTCTGTGACTCAATTAACAGTATCAGTGCAAACTGCTGCAATGCTTTGGGTATATTTAGTGAGCCTGGGGTTCCAAAGATTGAAAAGGGGAGGCTGTTGGCATCCTGGGGTTTGGCAGGCTGCCATGCTTGTATTTGACTTCTCAGCCCTTCGTTGCTCAGACTTGGGTAGGCTGTGTGCTTTGCCAAAGCAATCTGTTTCAACAGGATAGGCAGAAACTTAGCTTTAACTTGTCACAAACTTTGGACAGAACCTATTTGCACCTTGGGAAATTCTATCAATACATCCATACATTAATGTCATGATCTAGAAGACAGTATTTTTCATTCCTTATTATTGCCCTTGGTGTGTTTTTGACACTGCTAGGTGAAGACTAAGTTAAGAGCTGCTGATAAATCCCTGGAGGCTTGTGGTAAATTGATTGAAGAATTAAATTGATTGAAGAATTAAAATTTTTCCTGCCACTGAAATATTTTTCCTATTTTATAAGACTTTTGTTTGAAAACCTTGACTAGTCTTTCCCTAGCAGATATGAAAAAGGAAGATACAACTGTTCTGCAGTTTGCACTCCAAATTCTAAGTCTAATCTGCTAGTTTAGGGTATTCTATTTCCAAAGGACTGGGGGGATCTTGCCCAATGGAAAAAAAAAAACAAGACCAAGAAGAGAAGTAATCTTGGTGATTTTTGATTGAGTTGTGCTTAGCCAGTGTGACAGCAACAATTTGGACTCCTGTAGCACTCGACATCTGAGAGTTAATTACTAGAATAAAGGGTATTTTAGTATCTGTAAGGGTATTTGATGGTCTTAAAGCTGCTGAAGTCCTCAGCCTGGGGGTGTGTTCTGCAACTGTTTATGTAGACAATCAGGAATATTTCTAAATACCTGAGGATGTTAACAGATTTATATTGAAGTTAATATTTAAAGAACCAGGTTGAAGATGGCTTCTATAATCATAGACAATATTCTTTAAAGCACTTTATTGAAGTGTAGCACAGTGTCTAAGCATGTGATAGTCATTCCTTTTTAACTCATCAACCCAGCTGTCTTCTGGCTTTCAACAGCTCGTAGATAATTTTGCCTGCTGGTGTGTGCAGACAAATGGCTTTAGATCTCTTGAAGAGATCTGAATCTTATGGTAAGTAATGTTACATGTGACTTCCCTGCAAGCAATGTCGTGCTGGCATTCTGAATTGATCTTGATGCATTTGAAAAGGCTGTTGAATTGAAGTCTAACCCTTAAGCATAAAAAGGGATGCTATTTTTCTCTAGATCAAAGCTTGTATATAACAGTTCATCATAAGAAGCTTTCCTTAAAGAGCTGGGTGATGCAAACTAAGGTTTTGTACCTAAGTCAATGATAAGAACTTACCCTGTAGTTCATGCATCAGCTAAAGATCATAATGCAGATACTATGCTGGCTTCTGATGTGATTGTAGGAAAAGTGATGAATGTTGTGCTGTTTATTGCAATGCAGCATGTTACTGTATGACTTCAAGTTCTTGTGCTAGCTGAGGTTGTTTTGGTTTTGGGTCTTTTTTTTTTAGTGATTAGATAATTCTGTCAAATAGAGCATGACCATGTTACACTGCTTATGCTTTTTTTTTTCTGCTGAAAATAGCCCTCTTGTTGTAAGGTACAAAGTAATGCAAATTCTTGCAGCAGCATCAAAGAGGAGGGCATGTAAAATGTTCAAGAGGGAGGAAGGTTACTGTTGTGCCTAGACACTTGTATTTCATGGATATTCAGGCATTTTCGTTTTTAGATGCAGGTTGTAACTTCTTGAATAAAGGTTATGAAAAAGCTTGAGACTTAGACTGATCAGTAACTGTCAAATTATCTTGGTTACAGCATAAAAAAGAAGCATTCTGAAAGAAGCTGAACAGATTATATGCCTATTCATGCAGAAACTTTAGCTGCCCTTAGACATTATTCTTGGGTTTTCTGTTTGGTTGGATTTTGTTTTGTTTTTTCTTTATTTTGTTGCATGAAGTAATGAAAAATATATCTTTCTGGGTAAATTCTGAAAGTGTTAAAACCTTGATCAAAGGGCATAAATGATTGGCAAAATAAATAGGATGTAGGACTGAGTCATTGTGGTAAAGAGATGCAAAACGAAGAAATCGTAATGATAGGGAAGTGTTTTTATAGTCTGTTTCAAAACACTAGAGATTCTTACTTGACAAGCATGTTGTTTTAGTGAGCACTGCACTGACCACAGTGTGCTCAGGAGGTGTATGTGGGGTATTGAAGCTGTCAGGGGATATTCAAAGAATGCTTGAAGGATTTTCAGTATCATAGAAATTTTTGAGCTGATTTAGTAAAACCAGCAACTGTGTTAGCTTTTGTGCTCACATTGATTATCACTGTCACTCACATCAGCCTGTATGAAGTGCAGTTTCCTGGAGGGTAGGAATGGTAAAGATCATAGATGGTGGCTTGAGTTTGGCTTCTCATGAAGAATGTCACTAATGGCAACTGGTAGACAAATTGGGTTTTAAAGCTTTTTTTGAGGAGTTCTGAACTAACTTCAGTGTAATAGCATTCTTCTTCCAGGATTTTATTAGAATTTCTTTGTATAAATATTTATTAAAACTGAAGTAATGCTTTGACTAGCAGTGCATGGTTATGAGGTTGGCCAAACAGAAGAGGAATCATTGTACTTTGATATTGTAAACATGCTCTACAGGCTTTCAAGAGCTGAATGATAAGCAACATGTAAATTTGTTACTAAAATCTTGCATGTCTCCTTTAGAGGAACTGAACTGTAACTTGTTATAGGTATATACAAGTCCCCAAGAGGATGAGGAAATCAGATGAAGTATTTTGGTTAAATACTAAGTTGAGGAAGAGCTGGAATAACCTGTCTTTTGCATGAAGACAAATGAGTGTTAAGATGTGTGAGTTAATGTTGAGAGTGAGTTAACTGTCTAAGTAACTTTTAGGCTTATCTATAGGTAGCCTTGAGAAATGGGACAGAGTACAGGAAAGCATGGATATGACTGACTTTCAAATGCATTCAGGCAGTTATAGTATGTGAGATAGTTTACTTCTATGTGAAAACTAGTTTCAAGCAGCTCTGTATGCCAGTTAGTCTTCACTTATGCCACTGGCATGTCGTAGAGGCTGCCAGGTTGCTTCTGTGTACAGGAGCATTAGCTTGTTTCTTGAATTATGGACTGATTTTTTTTTTTTTAGTAAGGTCTAAAGCAAGTGTTAAATTATGTTAATGCATCCCTGAAAGTCTATAGGGAAACAACCAGAAAAATTCTGCTGTTCTGTATCCCATACCTGGCTCTGTGCCAGAGGCATGTATGCTTCTGTTGCTTTGCAGAGAAGTCTCTCCTAAGTATGGAGAATTTGAAGGCAGCAATCTCTAAGAGTAGTCAAGGTATTTCTTGTAACAACCTGTTCTTAGCCACAATGCATGTTGAAGGGAATAAAATAGCAACTCTGGCAAAGAAACCATGAAAAAATTGCTTAGCTGTGTGCCTGGTACAAGTCAGCATAAGGTGGAGGCAAGACAATCCAGGTGTAACCTGCTCTCAAATGTGAGGATTTTTTTCTCACCATTATAAATATTCTTAATGAGTGAAGGATGTGCACATAAATAACCACATCAGAAATGGATGCAGAACTTGGAGCTCAGAGTTTTTTCAGAAACTTGTAAGTTTTCTAAGGTTGTTTCTTAATTTGTATGGTGATGAAGGTTTCAGGAGCAGCATTCAGGTGGAGATTAGGAGTGCTATCATTCTGCTTACAGCTGAGACAGGTCAGAAAGCTCCCAGTCAGGGCTGGGGAATCTTCTATGTCGTTGTCTGCAGACTCATGGAGATATGAAAGACTTAATTTCTGACTGCTTCCTGCTCACACATGTTTAAATATAAATCTCATGAGAGAAAATTTACTTAAGGATTGTGCTTACTGGAAACATGCAAGACTACCAGATAAAGTTTGGGGACGGGAAGTAGAAGGCCTGCTCACATAGAGTTTGAACATAGAGGCAAGAAACTGAATTGAAGGTGTACTTTGTTTCCTTCTGGAAACCACCCCTCTGTGGGAAATCTTGTGTGGGTGTCCTTTCTTATGACTTTTCTGGAATAGCTGGATTGGGGTTATGAGCTTTCACTTCAGAATGACTTGCTGTGCTTGCAGCTCTACAGCTAAATACCCAAATAAGTGCTGGATGTGTTAAACTTGGGGTTTTGGTGTGTTTCCAGCTTTCAGACATGTCTGAATACAAACAGATTCTGGATGTTTTCTGTTTTGGGAATCCTGTTTAAATACACTTTTAATGAAGTGTTATCAAGTGAGGTATGATTGTTGGTCTAATGAAGGAATTTCATTAGAATTCTTATCAGTAAGGTATTATCAGTATTATTTATAATAATATTATATTATTAATTATGTTATAAGGTATTGTTTGGGGTACCAAAGCATTCATAATGGCAAAGGTTCTTTTGCTTACTACTATGTTATGTAGCCACTCAAAGTACTGTGTATGTTATCTTGGCCTAAGCCTATAACCATTGTACTGATTGAATTCCATAAGCATATGGGAAATGCTACTGTCTTGTTGGTGGTGTTGTAATGGAGTATGGTAATTTTGATTATGCAAGGCAGGACTGTTCAGTTAAACAGGAGACTTGAGACAGATGTTCTTTGAATGTCTTAGAAATAAGCTTAGAATTTCCTTATAAGGCATTTCAAGGTGTTCTGTGAGAAATGGACTGAAAGATGTGATCCAAAAATGCCACCTGATCTAGTACTGATTAAGTAGGCTTAAAATAGAGTTCAGTGTATTTATCTTACAGGTACTTTCAATTTCTGTCAACAATGGAAATGCACTTAGTGCTTGAACTTCTATTCACTATGGAATAGGTGGTGCTTTGGCCTTATTTTCAAACAGATATCACATAGCAGTTACTCAGAAGTTTTGTGGTTCCTACAAGATCACAATAAAAGCTCTTTCCTAGTACTCTGATGCAGAGAACAGGGATGGTTGGATGGATATGCATCAAATAGACAGGGGAAATTTATCTTAAAGGCAAACAGTACCTAAATTCTTATGTGTAATACAGTAGACAGGAAAATAATAATGTATAAAGCTCAACATAACTAATTTTTGGATTTATAAAACAAACTAGAATACTTTGCAGAAATAGTAATTTTACATGGATCACCCATATTTCTGAAGGCAAGTATTAAATTCTTGCCCTTCATGTAATACTGACAAGTAGTCAGAAATTAAGCTGGTTTGACAAGTCAAGCACACTGCCCTTCAGAGACAAACTGGCACAGACAACATTGAATATACACTTTTCTCTTAATGTGTGGCATTCACATGAATGTAAATCAAGTTTTATCAACTCTCGTTACATCTTCAGAAGTTGCAGCTTCAGAGTCTTGGTGCTTAACTTTATTTACATCTCCACTTTGCCTCTTACCAGTTTGGTTTTCCGTGGGTGCCCATTAGGACAGGGTGTTACCAAAGTGCATATGTGCAAGTACAATTTGAGTTGGCAGGAGCTGTAAAGGGGTAATTCTCAACTTATAACATAAAGCAAAGAAAATAATCTTATCTGACTGGTTCCAGGAAAGGTACTAGCATGCTGTGAAAAATAAGATTCTTCCCCTCAACAGTGAGTGAGACCACTGGATTCAGTCTCACAGCTTGTCAGGGATACCCTCCATGAATTCCAGTGGTAATTGATTTGCTTTTGTAGTCTGCTGTAGATGGTTCCCTCCAAATACTTGCTTCAGAGTTTCAGAAGTGTGATATGCCATGTTAGAAAGAAGTGATTTGCAGGAAGAGAATGTCTATTTCTATTTTTGCATGAAAATACCTCTTTGCATGAATACCTCTTCTGAAATTCCTGCAGATGTTAAAGCTAGCATGACCAGCAGTAAGGAGTGACTACAAAGCACAGCATGCTTCTCAAGCAACTGTGGTACAACGTCCAATATTCAAAGATCTCTCTTGGCTATGGAGACACAAGAAGAGGATAAATGGAGTGAGACTATGCTTTGAGAAATGGTGGGATTTCAGGGATTTATAGAGCTTGCTTAGAAATAAATGCCGTAACTGTCTAGAGAAGGCTTGCAAACTCTCAGTAGCAGTGGCTTCTACATTAGCAGGTAATGAAAACAAATATTCCTTATTGTACGGATTTTAGCAGCTTTTCAAATAATAGGTTGAGAAGTAGCCTCTGAATGTCACTGCAAACAACTTGTGGGAGCTTGTTCTTTAAATGCTCCCAAGCTAAGAGTGCTGGGTAGAGCAAAGTGGCAGCAATTTGATACAAAATTCCAATCACACACAATGTGCCATGACAAATTGACCATTTTAGAGATTAACATTTTTTCAGTCTCGTGATAAAGTTGTGTTGGAGACAAAGTGACTTTAGAATTGTTCCTCTGTGTGCTGTGAAATGCTGTAGAGCCATGCAGCATCACTGTGAAGTACACAGTGCAGCTCTGGCTGCAGGGCAACACACCAAAGGATATGGATCAGAGGGTGTCAAGCATGAAATAGCTTAACTCTGGCAGATTACTTGTTCGGGTAAGTCTTGTTAAAGCAAGGTAGGAAGTACCAATTCATGCTGTTGCTGGTACTAATTGGACTATGTCAACTCTTTTGAATACTAATGCAGAGGAATTGTTCCATACATGCTGCATTTGACAGCTAGTTAGAAATTGTTTAGCCTGGTTGCACTCTGATTTTTCTGGGGATTGAAATCTAGTGCTTAAACAGGGACTTTCTCATTTGCTATTTAGCAAAGATGCAAAAAAATAGGTGAATTCTTATAGAAACATGACTGTCATACTGCTGCATAAAATGCACATGATGTTGGACAAAACCCATTGAACTCTAAGTATGGGGTGTTGCCTCAACTTCTGAAGGACAGAACAGTAAACTATTTGGACAATTAAATCATTAGATTAGCCCAAGACTACAGGCAGCCATGAAGAGTTTCAGTCTTGCTGTAAAATTCCCGGTGAGGGCTGTGCAACTATTTGAGGGAAAATTTTCTATCTTTGTGGGAGAGAATGGTGTGCCTTTTCAATTAGGTTGATAGAAGTGATCATAACTCCTGGTGGAAATCTGGTGTCTAGCTTCCGGCACTTGCCATCTCTGTGCTCTTGCTGTTTCAAGGGTAGTGAGCAGGACTGTCCTGTCTTAAAGAATAATGATAGCAAACAGTGAATGGAAGGGCTAGTCATTGATTTTGAAGTTTCATGTAGTTAACAAATTATTGGGTTAGAAACTGGGTGTGTTGGAAAATGGAACTTTAAAGCAAACTGCTTCCTAACATTTCAGAATGAAATAGAATGTTCTGTGAACATGTGGAAATACTTTGTGATATGATCTAGATAACCAAAATACTGCTGCACTTAAACTGATATGTCAGTAACTTTTCAATGCCTACAGAGTCTCTCATACATACTGTGTCTGTAGAGTATATTGTCAGTGTCATGCCTCTGATGCTGCATTGCTCAACAGAACTGCTTCAACTGCACCCTGCAGCTTTCTATAATAGACATAACCAGAGGATCAAAGGTTGTCTCTTACAATAAAGTGTGAGTCAGTTGAACAGGAATTGACTGGCTTTTGCCCTGAAGACTGTTCTGAAGCATTTGGGCAAGGATTAGTGTTGGGAAGAGGTCCATCCAGTGGTCAGTTAACTTACCCATACCACCCTTAGTAAGAAAGGGCACTAGCAGTTGTAATTGTTTGAGGCTGCTTTTGTCTGTTAGAAACTCTAACTACTGCAGTCAGTGAAGCTATTTTTAGTACTTGTCTCATACAGGAAGGTATAATGTTCTAGTAATTCTCACTTCTTAACCTCTCTGTGTTTGTCACCAGAACCACAAATACCACTTTTTCATGGTGGTAAAAATGTAAAAGCCAAGATGGATGTTCCTCAGCACTTACAGGTTTCTAACATCTGCTAGAGCTGCTAATGTCATAGAATCACAGAATGGCTTGGGCTGCAAGGAGCCTTGAAGATCATGCAGTTCC